>DWMY01001014.1:0-17158 GCA_018249775.1 Heliconius hecalesia formosus | reverse complement strand
CGCACTGGTGCGCGTCGCCTTGGGGGGACGCCCTATCAGTGCGCTCTCTCGAGGTGCACGTGGCGGATGGAACGTTGCAGCCCTCGTAAGGGCTGGCAGGGGTCGCTGCGAGCAAGCCTTCCATCTTAATAAAATATTAAAAATTAGAAGGTACAATGTTTGTAAACGTCAAATACCATCAGTTCCAGGCCTAAGAAGACTGGACAAAATTATGATTTGATTCTCTTGGGGAAAATGAAGTGCTTACGTACCCTCATTCAGATACCCAGAAAAACCCAGAAATGGCCTAGGTAATTTATTGCATGCTATATGTATGAAACAGCGTGAAACCAAAAAATAAATCAACAACAATAGTAGTCTTTTTTTTTAAACATTTTTAAAGTGCTATTCCATACTTAGGAAAGAAAAATACTTATTTAGAAAACGTATAAAAATTTGAACGCAGCTACAGAGATGCTAACAACATAAATAAGTTGTAACAAGCGTATAAAAATTTCAACGTAGCTTGGCGAGAATGGATGGCTTAGTGGTCAGAGCGCCTGGTCGGTTTCCAGGAGGCGCGGGTTCGAGTCCTGCTGCGTTCAAATTTTTATACGTTTTCTAAATAAGTATTTTTCTTTCCTTTCTAAATATAGTCAGAATTGAGCTGATCTAGAAAAAAATATTCGAACCCACTTAACAGCCCGTAAAGTATCTAACTTTGGTGCGCTCAAGAGAAAGCTCGGTCTCATCGCCTCTTATTATTTCCGAGCGCGTGCTTGGAGTCGCGACAATAGTTCAAGTGCTCTCGCCTCTTGCCTTTAAGGAAATACAATTTTTCTTGTTTTCACTTTCTTATGGCGTGTTTTCATTTTGGGTTAAGACGTGTATTGAATATTAATTGTTTTGTATCATATTTTGTTATGAAATGCTTCGGGAGAGTAAATAGTGATCATTTATTACATTCTTCTTTTCTTCGGATCTATCTGTCTGTCACGACCATTTATCTCGAGATAGTGGGGACGTGTTCAGCTGAAATAAATAACGTTCAGTTTTACGATTCTTGGAGACAACGCAGTGTTTGCATCATTTTGTATGATAAAAGTTCTATCTAGTGGACCTACAGTTATGAAATTGGGCACTGTGTGTGTGAACTTAAAAAACACATAAAGGGAACACTGAAAAGAGAAAATTTATAGATATTTTAATGACAAATATCATTACAAACTTATAGTAGTAGTTAATTTCAAACAAAATTATTCGTCGCGTAATCAAAAATACCTAAATTGCATTTCCCGTAGACTTCGTCTGTTTACAGTCGCACGTTTGTGTTTCTGAACCACGATGGCCTCACCGTCTCTACGATGGGAGGACCATTTAGAACTCAGTTCTTACCGTATATTTTGAGATTTAGTAAAGATATAAAAAAATATCCGTCGCCAGCAACTATGTTTGCGGGGTTTTGAAGACTGAAGAATGGAAAATCCCGTTATCTGTTCCCGCAGGTACTCCGAAAAGTCCTCTTTTAGATCGATTTATTGTAGTATTATACTCCGTGTTTTCATCTGTCAGTTACTCAACGAAAGAGTTTTAAACATATGGGTAACGAGGCAAAGGGCGGGGTTGATTTCCTCCACTCAACACGCAATGCTTCCAGAATTCAGAAGAATGCAAAATGGAAGTTTCTTATTAATAGGAAACCTAGTATCTTTACTCTATATTCATAGTTTCCCTCTGCCTAATGGGCGTGAAGCGTTTTTTTTCAATGATGTATTTGTAAATAACATATTCTCATATATAATATCCTTGTTGTATGAGTCACAGAGTAAAACTGTATTCTTTTCGCGAGTGACGACTGACGCGCGTGTATTATGCATGTCGCGGCTTTGTGAGCTTAATATACTTTCATTTAAACCATGTTTGTAGAGGTTTTCCTGTTACGAACAACTTTGCCTTGTTTTTATATATATATATATTTACTTATTATATTTACTTTTTTGGGTTCCGTAGAATGGCATAAAACGAAATCTTTATAGATTTGGTATACCTGGTGGTCCGTGACAAATAAATAAAATATTATATATGTTGTAGATCTCAATGAACATTGATTTGGGCAAGATACAGCCAGTGATATTTGAGATGTGACACATTTTTATAAACTGTAAATATAACTTTGTCAATTATACAATAAATGTGAAAGAATAAGGTATTTTTTGCTGACTAAAAGTAATTGTGGATTTTGGCGTAAATAAGTTTGCTTCTACGGAACCCTCCGTGGACGAGTCCAAGTCGCAGTTTGTAATTTTTATTCAAATAATATAATGCAGTTGCAAGCTCTGAATGTAGCGCTTCGAAATGTAGACAGTTCTTTAAAAGAACGCTTTGTAAAAGGTGTAATTTCACTTCTACTCTATGTATGAATGTAAGTATAGTATAGATAGTGTTGATGTACCTCCGTATATAGACTGAGCAACTGGGAAATCATTTACAACAACCTAGGAGAGTTTTGAAAAGACTTTTGACTTAAAATGATTTCGAACATTCGTTCAGTCATTTTTAGTTATATTTTTTTTAGTTTCACGCTGTAACTGGCGCGTAGTAGAGTAAGCTGAGAGATGAGAGATCTAGTGTTAAGATACTCCGTTCCCCGCGCACTGCCTTATTTTCAAAACATTGCGTGTTAAGTGAATAATTCAACGCCGCGCTTAGTCTTGTTACCAGAGCAAAAAAAAATAAAATAATTCGTTCTCCTAAGTGGTAATCAAACCCACAACCATCGTGTTTACAGTTAGATGTTGTGTGATGACCTCACGTTTTAATCCAAATAATATATGAAATGTTACTAAACGTAAAAATAAAGTGCCTGCATTATTATTTTCCAAAATCACGTAGGCTTTTGAAAATGACTTTTCTCTCTCTTTTCTCAGTCTATAAGATGGACTGACAAACCAAAAGTCAGTATTAGAACGAAATAAAAGTAGTATTCAATAATGAAATAATATATAAAATAATGATTATACACATACATATTACGTATGTCATATACATACATATACACTTCTCCCTCCCACGCTGTCCTACAGAGACCACCCTAGGCTACATTAATCACGCCGGAATGCCAACTGCTCGCATTTTTATTTTCCCAATGCTCCTCTATTAGTCTCACTCACGCACCTGATGCAGGCTCCGTGGGAAAACTACATTGAATACGCTATTGAAAAGATTTACAAAAATAAGTAAAGCTATCGTTACGCAGTCGAACAGTATTCGAAATGCGATGGTTGTGGGTTCTATATCAATTTAGTGGTGTCTCAGTATTAGCTTCTCACTGTATGCTGCATATGGCATGGTTTTTCATTTCATATGAGGACATAGTGTTAAAACACTCTGTTTCCCACTTTCCGTCATCGACACGTTTGGTTACGTTTGCTTACGCACCAGAGCGAGGAAACGAAAATTTACTCCCTCAAGCAATTGTGTTTACAGTTTTACTCTGTGCCGCTGCACTACGTCGGACTCCAATAAGGACTCTGATTCTGGTTTTTCATTCTATTGGACGGAAGAGGGCAGATTGCTTTACTAAAAAATGATATAAGTAAAAGTTGCAGAGTCACTAACTAAGGCAATAGTTACGTGTTCAATTCTCACACGGAGGAATGAATTATTCCCTCATCTAGTAAGACAAGACGAGGCGTTGAGTTCCGCTCAACGGGAAATATCTCGAATTCGGCCGTTAATGACACAAGGTTTTCTTTACCATTCCACAAACTGCGAAATGTTTTGAAAAAAATTGCTGTTTTAAAAATATTGTTATATTTTTTCTAGTAATAAATTAACACTTAATAGGTGTGACCTACAACTGACTTAGTAAAGTATCTAGTACTTAGTTAAGGTGCGAACAACAACGACGCGGCGGAAGCAATTTGTACTTCAAATTGTAAGTACATTTAATGAAATAGCTCTTTTTAACAACTGACTACTGTAGATTTGTGAGCTTTATATTAATGTTCTAGTTTATATCTAAGTATATGTTCTTTTTTATTTTTTTTTCATATTCAATTTTAAACAGATTCATCCTTTTTAATGCAAAGCAGAGGGCAGAGGGGGAACCTAGTGTAAAACATTCCCTCCCCTTCTTTCCGCTGAATGTTCGAACATTGCGTATTGAGTGCCGGAACTTAATCTAAGATACGAAGATAAATTGAATGTAATTACTCCTCGAGTGTGAATCGAACCCACAAACATCGCGGTTACAATCAGAAGCTCAATTTCAACGTTTATTAAAAAACAAAAAAGAAGAGATTACTACTTTGATTCACATGTATGTGTTATTGTTGAAACTGAATGAACCTGGGAGCCTGGTATTGAGAGCCAAAGCCGCGCTTTGCATTATCAGTGCTTGGAAAAAAAATTAAAAATTGCATTTCCTTGAATGGAAATCAAACCCACAACCTGTCATCGTTGACAGTCGCGCGCTTTAATACAGGCCTCACTTTAATACACATTTACACGTTTACTTTTTAAGTTCCTTTTTTAAATTCAAATAATATACTTTATCTTTTGTTTACTTTTTTACAATACTAACAATATTACAAATCTCTTGAGCCTAACAGGGTCAAGGTAAGATTAGAAATCAACAAATATATCATATCATTTTCATCTTTTTCATTGGATTGATTTACTTTGATGTTAAAATACATATTTTTTTGGAAAATTACTGTGTTGTTTACACGCGCTGGGTTAGATTAGTCAAATTTGAACCTGTGCGCGTGAATTTCAAAACGTTCCACAGCTCAACTACATGGGACACATTTTGACCATTTACTTAAAATCTACAATTACAATTATCACCAAACTACTTTGCTGGTACCACCGTGTCGTCCACAATGTCGTGTTTCAAACCTCTCCCTTTTTTAAAGTTGGTTAAAAAAAATCCAATAATGAGGAATCTCACTTCTGACACCAAATTTAACAAGGTTTTTCTTGTAACTGTTACAGTACAATCCTATTTTTTTTACCAAAAACAACCAAACTTAACCAAACTATTATTGAAGTGTATTTTTACTGCGAGTATGTCAAACTTTGTTTTATTTTCTTCAAATATTACCAATACTCTCGTATAAAGTGAGTGTACATTTCATACAAATCCTATACTATATGGAGATTGTGAAAAATATAAAAGAAAATAAAATTATTTGGTTTCGCTTTGAAAATTCATACGTTTTTGTATTAACCGTAAATAAACCGTGTATTTATTTTACACAAACGGCTAACGATGTTGATTTAATTTTTTGTTTTTATTAGTTGGATTAAAATTTTGCCTTTTTTGTATATTGTGATATCTATATACGTACATATATCTATACTAATACTATACAGTTAAGGAGTTTGTTAGAGGTAGTAACAAAACGCAATATAATAAGTACGGCGTTAAGTTACCTTTATAATAAACCCGAAAATCACACCTTACTCATAGCATGCGTTTTTACCCCATGACGTCAATACTACATTTAAATATTCATACAATATTTAAAGTAAAGTAAATTATAGCTAACCCAATAATATATCACGAACATAAAAAGGTAAGAGGACACGACACCCCTATCTGATAACGTATCAGCTTCACTCCTCTGAATTATGGCTCGAGTGAACTCCAGACCCTCTGGGATTTATGACCTCATTAGAAAACCACAACCTGGGGTCTATTGTTATACTGACGTAAAAACTCTTCCACTTGTTGCGGAGACAGTAAGTTCGATATCCGTGTTGATTATAAATAATTTATTTGACGACATATTATCCCGATAAAAACGGAGGAGTGTAATAAGTTTTACGTTACCATTAATGTGTGTGTGTGTGTGTGTGTGTCTGTGGCATCGTATCTCTCAAACGTATGAACCGATTTTGATCTGGTATTTTTTTGTTTGAATGATGATGAAGCACATACATAAAACACCGCCTTGAAAAAACTTTTATAAATCATATGTTGATATATAGAGAAAAAAAATATAATACTATTTCCAAACAATATTATATGAAAGAAATACAGGCTAAATAAATATAAGCAAGGCCAAGTTGACATCAAAGAAACTGGCGGTCATCAACAGAGCGAAACGGTACTTCACGCCAAAATACCGATTGGCCCTATACAGGGCCCAGGTTTGGCCTCATATGGAGTACTATTCCCATCTCAGGGCTGGTGCACCCCAGTATCAGCTTGAACCATTTGATGGCATACAACGTAGAGACATTCGAATCATTGGGGACCCAATGATCTGAGAAAGGCTTGATACTTTGGCTTTGCATAGAGACGTCTCCTCGCTGTGCGTTCTCTACCACATTTAAGATGGAGAGTATTCTGAAGAACTATTTGAACTGTTACTTACCGCCGAATTTTCTAACCGCACAGTACGCCATAAGCTAAAATATCATCCACACCACCTGGATACGTGGCAATCCACTACTGTGCGGTTTTATAGGAACTTCCTTCCACGCACCACGGAACTGTGGAACGGCCTACCCGCGGCAGTGTTTCCAGGCCGATATGACATGGGTACCTTCAAAAAGCGCGTCTATCTCCACCTTAAAGGCCGGCAACACACCTGTAACTCCTCTGGTGTTGCACGGGGTTGTGGGCGGCGGTAATCACTTACCATCAGGTGATCCGAACGCTCGTTTCCCTTGTCCTCTTCCATAAAAAAAAATATACTAATGAAACACTTCGATGGCATATATCTGTATATTAAGTGACATGTATATAATAATAGTTTTCGTCTATCTTTTGTCGACTTGTCTGCCTTATTTACGCGAATTAAACTTACTTACTTCTATTATTAATATAAGCAAAGTTATTATTACGAATTCTACGTTAAGTGGGAAGAAAATGCCTTATTGGAGAAGAGTGTCGTAACACTAGGTTCCTGGTTCTTTTTGCCTACCCTGCTATGTGCGGGATACAGCGAGAAGCTAAAAAAATATGGGTGTAATGTATACTTTGCATGTAAGTAAAGTGTATAATCATCTGGTTTATACAAGCTTTTATTTAACTTGCCTTGTTAGTTGGCATGTGAGCAATCTTACAAGCTCAATTTGACCCACTTGCCATTTCAGTTCTGATGAAAACATTGCCTGATGAAAAAATTCGCAGATGACAATGAAAACATACAATTAATATAGTGTTAGAAATCGGAAGCGGGTAACGTTTTTAAAGAAACACGTTAAAAATACACATCGTCTATATGATTCTAAACTATTCTGAAAGAGGTACTATGTAATTGCAATAAGTAATATGTATCACCTACTAACAATACTTCACACTAGTTTCCTTCCAATAGGGGCCGTCACTCATCAGCAAGTGGCCCCCGATTGACACAATTCCACTGCTTTTATAGTTATTTTCCATCTAAATCTACCCTCTTTTACACGAGTACGCTAACAATAGAGATATTTTTGATAGTCCAAAATGACAGATAAAAAAAATATACAGAACCCACCTAATATGGGTATCAAATGGATTGATTTGTAATAAACTGTGACAAAGAAACGTCTAGAAACTAGATAGTACAACTGACTATTTGAATGAAAGCTTGTTCTTGAAAACGTCTCAGTTTCTTAAGACTTTACGTTTCACAGTGAATTTTGGACCATTATATTTAACTAGTTGTATTCTGTAACTTCGCTTGCGTGGCTCAGTCTCGTAATAATTTTGGAAAATCCTCTCTCATTGTTGCCCACACTCCTCAAAGATCCTATATACTAAACTTCAGCCTTAAGTTCAGTAGTTTCATGTGTAGCGACGGCTTAACAGTCAACTAAAGTATCAGAAATATAAGGAATAGTTAATGGAACTGACATACCTTATAAACTTTTAAACAACTTTTGATGCCGTCAAAGCACCTGAGGACAGCACCTGATTAAGTCCGATGATATGTTTGTATGTTCGTTCGAATATTTGTATGTTTATGATTAAAATTATCTTTATATACATATTTTTTTTACTTAGGTAGCCAGAGGTCGTCGATTACAAGCGTGCGACTGTCAACACGACGGGTTTGATTCTAACTCAGAGGAGTGCAATATTTAATATTTTCAATTTCCTAATTCCGTTAAAGAGGCAAAGCGTGACGTTGAGTTCCCATATTCAACACGTAATGCCCCAAGATTTGATGGAAAGTGCGGAACGGAAGTGTCCTAATGGGAACGAAGTGCCTTAACACAAGGATTCCAGGCTCCATATGCCTACCCTGGTATGCGGGATAAAGCGTGAAGCTTAAAAAAAGAATAGCTTCTAAAATTGAAAATAATTTGTGAACTATTTGTTCTCTCAACGTCCTGTCTCTACCTCACTTTACCATGCTTATAAAATATACAATTCCTCTATATTGTGAAATCATATCACAATTTGAGTTCAATCTAGTATGAAAAAGTATAAATAATTTACATTTACACCGCCGGTACGTCGACTCAATATAAGTAAATAAAACGTATACGGCGTCTATTGAAGTGGAAGTGCGTGTAATTGTAGCGCGATTAACGATGTTTCAGCCTCAGTGAGCTCGCTGGGCTGTAGCTGTTTATTACTTTGTAATGGAATTTATTATAGTATTAGGGAAGTTATTGATTTTAAACTGTATATTTAGTGATAGGTTTGTTTGTGTTTGATTTTATAAACTATTTTATATGTATAGTCTATAGTTTATACTAATATTATAAGCCTAAGGCCAGTCGAGACGCAGGGACACAAGCGACGCGAAGCACAACTGTAAACCAGAAAATAAAATATTTAAAAAAATTATTTCATCGCTCTGGTATCGAGGCAAAGTGCGGCGTTGAGATCCTCTACTCAAAACGCAATGTCTCCTGCTTTTGGTCTCTTCAATTTTTTTTTTTAAATTTTGGTAGAGTCTTAATGAAAACGGAGTGTCTTAACACTAGGTTTAAAGGTTTCTTATACCTACCTTGCTATATGCGGCATACAACGAGAAGCTAAAAAAATGTTGCTCTAGCATTGAACTCGCAACCAATGCAAGCAACCATCTTTCTGTAACATATGTGTATTTTATTTGTAAGTTTTGTATTTTCTTTTATTTGTATATTTTTTAATATCCAAATTGTAGGCATATTGATATTATAATGACGTCAGCGTCCTTAATGGATGAACCGATTTATGTCAAGTCAACCGCTAAGGAATGACATCGACCGTCACATTGGTATTACCGACCGACACATTACTTATACAGAGTTGCGCTTTTTGTGCTTGAAATCTTATTCTAATGTATTAAGACACTTTCTCATTACCTCGTCACCAGAGCGAGGAAATACAAATATTAAATATAGTTTTTTCCTCGAGTGGGAATCGAGTCCACAACCGTCGTCACGAAGCGATGTCTAATTTATTTGCTGCTAATTCCTTTATTTAATGTCTTTATTTTTTTTTTGTTTAATACAAAGTATAATGTAAGCGTGTACGTAAGCTCTTATCGTGTGCATTTGCTTTTGAATCGAAATAACATTTAATAATAATAATTTTTAAATATTATTTCGATAATTTTAATAAGAGAACTCTTCGTTGCCCTTTAGGTCGCTCTTTTACCGTTCTGGAAGGCAAACTGCGGCGTTGAGTTCCGGCACTCAACACGAAATGCCTCTAGAATTCGACAGACAGTGGCGATCAAAAATGCCGTTTTGGAAGCGGAGTGTCTTAACACCAAGTTCCCAGGTTCTCTCCACCTACCCTGATACAGCGTAAAGCTAAAAAAATATCATTTACCTATATGGATTTTTTTTTAAACATTTTTAAACATTTTTAAAGTGTTATTCCACACTTAGGAAAGAAAATACGTTTTCTAAATAAGTATTTTACCTATATGGAATTGATAACATCATACTTTTTAAGTAAGTAACTTTTTAGTTAATTAAAAATAAAAATTAAAAAAAAAAATCCCCCCAGTGTAAAGTTATCCTTAAATGTCATCCAAATTGGCATTTCAATATTTTAATGTTTACTCAACGAAAATGACTATTGTAGCTTACTTTAACATTTAACGAGAGTGATGATTTAATTTATAATTAACGTAATAAATGAAAACTGCTTCATTATGTGAGAAAATATTTTTTGGCTTCACGCTGTATCCCGCAATTAACAGGATAAGAAAAAGAAACCTGTGTAGGGACCTTTGTTCCTCGAATAGGAATCGAATACACAATCGTTGCTTACGATTTAAGTTTCTAGTTGGTTCTAGTACCAGATATTTAAAAAAAAAAATATAACGTAAAAACAGTAACTTGCGTATTATATAAAGATCATAAGTTCGTTTTAAATATAAGCTATAAACAATAAAAAAAAATATTTGTATGATTATAAGTTGGTGCTATAATTTACACGGGCTCTACCACACGCAATGTTTTGTACCAATAGTGAAATACATTAATTCACTACTACTACTTTCCGTTATTAACGCCGTTTTTTTTGTATTGGGGGTAAAAATAAAGATGGGGCCAGTCATGGCACAGAGGTTAAAGCGTGACAGGTTGTTGGTTCGATTTCTACTTGAATTAAATATTTAGTATTCACATTTCCTCGCTCTAGTCGGAACTCAAAGGCACAGCGTGACTTTGAGTTCCGTCACTAACCACGAAATGCTGAGTCAATGTGTGGTAAGAGGTGGAACTCAAATTCGAAGCAAAAAATAAAATAAAATAAAGATTTACGAAAACGTAAACCAAAGTAAATGTGTTGCAAATTTAATTTTAGTTTATTACCTATTCTTAATGTCATGTATCCAAAACGACTTGCAGTAACTGGACGGTCTCCCAAACTAAAAACTAATTCTGTATAAATACAAAATAGAAGTAAATTCTCGGAGCTTTCATATTCTGCAGAAACTTTTCTTTGGATAATTAGAAATGCAAAATCTAAGATTTGAATAAATGATTTATGAGAGCTCTGTTCGTTCTGAGCTTCCTTCCGCTGAAAATGAATTAGATTTTTTTTTAAAGCGTAGTTTTATCTATAAACATAATTAGATCTGTCTGTGATTTCGAATTGCATATAATTACTTACACAATACTAAAACGTAAAGAAACAATTTAAAAGATATTGTTTATATTTTTTGTTTATCAGGGTGGAGATTACTCCTGCAGCTGCACTGATTTTGCTTGATTTTTCACTGTGAAGCAACATAGTGGTTACTTAAAATCCTAAAATTCCCAGAGGTTCGGGAGTTACGTGGGAAGAACCACGTTTTTCTTCCGCGTGTACCTTCCACCAACTTAGATAGAAAGGTAGTAACGTTTAATTATAATTTTCTATTAAATATTACAATTTTTGCAAACAATATTTAAAAAATCCTAAAAGATTTTAATTATAATTTCTTGAGTGTACTTTACTAAAATAATTGGCCATTTTTTTCTAAATTTACTTAAATATTATTAATTTATTTAGGAGTGGGTGAAGCCGCGCGGGGGCCGCTTGTGACTATATAACTCTTTCACTACTTAGGAAATTACCATTTTAAATTTAGTCCACACAAAGAAAGCTATGGGTGACGATCACTATGGTTATTAAGAAACTTGTGCTATCGGTATTACTAGTATATTACAATAGAGTATAACAATGTATCGATACTGTGTACGGTGGTAGTTGGGAGGTAATTCGCAATCAAAGCACACGACTGATACGTATCAGTGAACAGTGGCGCGTTGTCTGTTTGCTGGCGGAATGCTGATGAGGGGTTAAGGAGACCGTACTGTCAATATGTATAGGATCGTGAGGAAGTAGATCTGGAGTTTGAGCATTGCAAGCTTGTACGAACAACGCGCCTGGTTAGGGAGTCATTTATTCGAGCTTTTTATGATTATAATGTTACATTTTAAAACTATATTGGTATAGGACATCAACTGATTGTTCGCTCGACGATTAAGTGTTTGAATACCACTTGGTGAAATAAGTATATTGAAATTATTTTAATTGACTTGTTATATACTATAGCTCTAAAGCGCGGCGTTAAGTTAGTTTAGTCTCCAAACTTGGATCGAAAATCAAAAGACTAACAACAGATACATAAAATATATATTATTATTTCCTTATTTTTGAATTTATAAAATAATTATGAAGAAAAAAAAATTCTGAAGGAGGAAAAATAACAAATATGTGACATCTGAAAGTAAATCCGGTCGTAGTTGAGTGACGTGACAGTATCGCGTTCAGTGGAACAAAGCGGGTTGCGCTAAGAGGCTTACCACTTAATATCGGTCCCTACAGAAAATACGACATTCAGTTTCATGTGACGTATTTGTTTTGTTGAAACATTAATGAACAAAAAGTGAGTTTTAATTAAGTTAGGTAAGAAGACAAGTGAAACTGCCAGATATTACCTATATAACTTTTTAATCTTTTAGTTAAAACTATAAAAATAACTTAGAAGTAGGTATAGTACGCAGAATCTAATGATAATGTGTATTGGGTGGCCGAACTCCACTTTAAGCTTCGTCTGCTACTAGAGCAGAAAAATTAAAATAACTTAAATATTATGATTTATTTGTAATAAGTATTATATTTATTTTCATAAAAAAATAACACTATTAGAGAGTTAGCCCGCTAACACTACCCGCCCGCGGCTTCGCCCGCTTGATCTGTATAATTATTTATTTACTATTCTGAATTACTTTTGTGATTTAATAAAGTTATAATTTTAAAGACAATATCTATATTGAGTACTAAAGTGACAATAAGCAGTTGTAATCTAGCAATTTTGTCGAACAAAATACTTTATAATGATATATTTTTTATTTATGAACCAATTAAAATAAAAAATACACAAAATGTTAAGTGAAATTAGCCAAAATATTATAGTGAAAAATATATTTAAATTTAGTGAAAACTCCATTTAAATCAGATAAGCAATTTTTGAGACGCTTAACGTGCACAAACAAATTGACAAAAGAACAAAAACTTTAAAGGTAATTGTATTGTATTTTATTACATTGATAAAAGCCCCAAATAAAAGATTTTCTAATATATTCCATGCACAGATAAACAAATATATCAATATACGAACGAATTATTAATTAATAAAATCTGTCGCTCCCCTCGTACTTTAGTGGTCGGTGTCCAAGAAGGGGTGTAATGAGTTCTGACCCAACTTCGTCGTGAGGCTTATCGGGTCGATGTTGTGGACTTATTATTAGGATCGTCGTCTGAGCTTGACCAGCCAAGCGCGTGTTCGGATTTTCACATTGACATAATTTATATAATTTATGTAGTGCATATGCAGCGTTGAGTTCCGTCATGTATAATGCAATATTTAAAAAATGTGGAAGGAAAAGAGGGAATGGAGTGTTTTAACACTAAGTTTTCTCTGATTACCTTGTTATACGAGAAAAAGGTTTAAGCGCATAGGAAAGAAACACTTTCACGTTCTGGTAGAAATACGCGTCGTTAGGTTCCGCCAACGTGTCCTAATGCTAGTACTATCTATTAAACAAAACAATTTCAGACCTAAGAACAACAAATAATAAAAGTTTCACATAACACTTCTATCGACTTTATAATGCATTTTGACACTTGCGGCGTGACTCTCGTTGAGAACTCTTGTCATGTAAACATTAAATATTTTATCTCCGAGTGGGAATCAAATCCACAACCATCGCAACTACATTTACACGTTCATACCACTGCGCCACGACAGCCTTGGCATAAAGAACAAAAAATCTATTGTTTATATGCTTTGGCGATATTCGACGTTTAGAACTTAACGCACCGGGTTCTCTTTCTACCAGAGAAAACGAAAATAATTCATTACTAGGAGTAGGAATCGAACCAGCAACCATCGCGTTTATATATAGTGAACTTATAGTTAGTAAATATAACAAATAGTTCGAGTTTCATTTAAATAGAAACACTCAATAAATTCTTGTATATATATTCTCTAGTAAAATTTAGCACGATTAACTTTTAAACTTTACTTTAACTTAGTTACTTGAAGTTATTTCTACGGTCTCTTTTGCTCAATTCCCGAAGTTTTGCGTTTATTAATGTTGACTATATCGTTTATTAATGTTGACTATGTTGTTGCAGGAGAGACGTAGATATTTTTTAGAAAACGTATAACAATTTTGACTGCAGCGGGATTTGAAGCCACACTTTTAGGATGCTGTCTGAGCACTCTGACCACTAAGCCATACGTTCTTATCGAGCTGCAATTGTGTTTTCATTGCAAGAATCGGGTGCTTATATTTGATAGACCAACAAATCTTAGTTAAAAAAAGTAATTTTATACAAAATGAAACGAAAACACACAGATTAAAAATCTTGTTAATGAATGACAAAGTAATTGAACATTGCATATACTTAATGATCGTATAATTAAGCTTCGCTACTACGGTTTTTTTTATACTGTAACGAAAGCATCACGCGTATGTTTTTATTCTCACGCTGTAATAGTACGCATATAAAAGTGTTAAGGCACTCAGTTCCCTGCGCACTGCTGAATTTACGAGACATTGCGAATTGATGGGTGGAATGGTTGAACTCAATTGTTCTTTTTTTGTACTCTGGTACTCACCCTCGCGAGGAAATAAAAGTAGTTATTCGTACCGAATGGGAAACGAACCCACTACCTTCGTGTTTTCAGTTAGACGCTGCCCCGCTACGCCACGATAAATTAAATTATAGTTTTGGTTTATTTATTTTAGAAACTATATGAAAATGAAATGAACGCGAACGCTGACGAGCATCGAGTGACACTTTGTAGTAAAGGCTCTATAATTAATGCCCAATAATTGCTCGCGTCCACTCTATTAGCGCGGGAGGCGGGCGTTATTTAAAAGCAATATATCTACATACATGTATGTATATTTAGACATGAAATTGATTTTACTACCGTTTCTAGTACAAATGTATATGTTATTTTTAACAAGAACAATATACTTTATCTGTGATCTCTTTGAAATAAGATTACGGTTGAGTTATTACAGAGTATCTTTCAAAGGTTTCGATATATTTAGATTATTTCACGTACACCTCCTCGAACAGTCCTTATTGATGCTATGTTATTTAACTAGGGTTGAGTTCATAGAACTAAAATCCTATCATCAATCCATAAAAGTAAAATGCGGAGAACGAAATGCTTTAACACTACTCGTAAGTTATCTCTGTATATTCTGTTATACGTGGGATCCCACACGTATAACAAAATATACTCGTATATGAATTTTTATGTTTTTTTAGTTCATGATTTATCCCACACATAGCAGGATAGATAGAGGGAATAGCATTAAGATACTTCCATCCCCACTTTCTGCCAAATTCTGGAGGCATTGCGTGTTGAGTAGCGGAACTCAACGCCACGCTTTGCTTCGTTACCAGAGCGTTGAAATGAAGATATTAAATATTTCACTCACCTGAGTGGGAATCGAGCAACAACCGTTTTGCTCGTACATGCGTGCTGCGACTACTCTTATGTACGTTATAGATCTGAAAAACTTTGTAACAGTATAAGTGTTTAGACATTAAACACAGTTAATAAAACTCAAATTTCATTTAAATATTTTAACGCAGTATCAACCGGTGCCTCAAAAAAGATATACGGGTACAAGATCCCTATACAGTCAGTCAATTACCAGAATTCCTATACGAATATATCTTTACATATTCTTATCTATTGTTTTTTTGCAGATGACAAAAAATGGAGCAGCTTAATCTGTCAAATAACTTTTCCATAAGATACCGAAGTCTCATTGTAGAGTAAGGAAGTAAACGTTTGCGTCCTCGACCTTGCGTTAAACGATCCTCTAATTAGAAACGAACGACTCAAAGTAGGCATTAAACTTCCATTGTAAAATATTAGTTGAGTTTTTAATTTCTGGAATCTTTCAAGTATGAAAGAGAAAGTCTTGGTGCCGATGTTTTAAATACAAATGTTTCTTTTGTTTTTCATTTCCACTCGGTATTTTTTGTTAGTTTCGATGTGAGGATCCGAATAGAAGAGCTGATATGCTTTGAAAAGAATGCTTAGAAACAATATATAAGAGTATGTATGGAGCCAATATGGTTCTGTCGGTCAGTGTCGGAACTATGACTGTAAACACAAGGGTTGTGGGTTCGGTCCTAACTCTTGAAAAAGGTCATAATTAAAATTGCGCTTTTCCCCGCTCTTAAATTTGTTTGCATTGAATTCGACGATTTTTTTTTTTTTAACTCTCGTGTAGCAGGGTAGGTAGATTCCTCCATCTACGGAATGTCTTAACACCTGGCTCTCGCATAGTGTTCAGGACACTACACTCACCACTTTCTACCAAATTCTGTAGATATTACGTTCTGAGTGGCGGAATACAATGCCGCGCTTTGCCTCGACACCGCACTACAGAAATAAAAATATAAATTTAAATAAATATTTCATATCCTAGTGGGGATCGAACCCACAACCAGTCACACACTTGTCACACGAAGACTGGCTTCAATTGTGTATAATATATAAAATTCAAGTATTTATTTTCATATTCGTCACCAAAAAAATTATTAAAGTAATAAATAAAACTTTAGGAAAGCGAAACCTTTTAAACCCTTTTACAGAGATTTTAACCAAAATTATAATATTTGGCAGTTTGTAAGTTAGTAGCTTTGGAGAGCTTCACCTGCGACCCTACTTTTAGCTACTAACCTACCTTGTTATGTTAATATGGCTCACAATATCTGTATTCTATTGATAAAACTACCTTTTATTGTCTGTTTGTCTGTCTATTCATCAAGGTTAAATTTATATCAAAAATCTGCAGCCCCTAAGAACATAGAAAAAAATGTAGCTTAAAATGAAAATTGTAGCGTATTGAAGAAGTAACAAGCTTCTGGGTAAAATTCATTGGTCAGTGCGACCATGGCCACTAAATTTAAAGAGTAAGCAAACCAATTATGAGATATAATTTATAAAACATTCAAACTGGTTTCAAATGGGTCGTGTAATACGATAGGTATATTCAAAATTCAAATTTAAATTCAAAATATACTTTATTCAAATAAACTCTTATAAGCACTTTTGAATCGTCGAATAAACGTATAAACAAAAAAAAGCTACCACCGGTTCGGAAGGCAGTTCTGCTGAGAAGAGCCGGCAAGAAACTCAACAGTTGCTCTTTTCAAAGTCAATGGTATTATTACATTATCTGGCAGCTAACCTGCATC
>DWMY01001013.1:0-17162 GCA_018249775.1 Heliconius hecalesia formosus | reverse complement strand
GCTAATTTTATAATAACTTTTAACATGTACATGTGTATAAATTTAAGCTAAATAAGATTTTTTTCGGTTAGCTTTTGCGGAATAGCGTAGTTTGAATAAAAAGCGCTGTCGATCGCATGATAATTTGGTTGGTCGTTTATAAACATTTGGCTTAGCTAGCTGAAAATCAATCAGTTAGTCTATTGGCAGATGCTTCATGCGTCTCTAGTGAATCAACCCTAAAATTCTCACAGATAAATAAGATTTAAAATCTTATTTATCCTTAATATCTTTTAGTACTAAGCAAATATGTAAAATTTCACTTATATGAGGATAATTTGAGTATTGAAAATGAATTTATTATATTTTTTTCATTGTTTAATATTAAATTGTTTTTTTTTAATTATCCAAAGTAAGACAATGAATAAATAATATAATGACTTAGTTAGTTTAGTTACAAATTTTGAGGTCGTCGTGGACTGGATGACTGAATGTTATGTAATTTGCAATACTAGATTTTATAGCACTCATTTTTATAAAAATACAGAATTTAGAAATTTATAGGAGTAAATCGTTTTTGATTTTATTTCTTCAACCTTATCCCTTTAGAAAATGAGTAGTCTAACAAAGGAAATTTTTATATACTCAAACGAGCGACGAATGGCCCATTTCCTGAAGGAACTATATTTTTCTCTTTGAACGACACACATTCCCTTCGTCGGAAAATAGTAGTGAGTCACGAAAACAGCGAGGCAGGATCTTGTTTTTCGACCTACTAAGAAGTTACTTTTAACAAGTTAATAGTGAAGTTAGGATATGCTTCATTAGTGTATTATGAGATTTTTTTTAAGATTTGACTTGTGATCTAAAATGTATTTAATATCAGACGTAATTTCAATATTTTAGAGCAGTTTATTAAGATGTGTCAAATTGGACATGATTGTAGATCTTTTTTGGGAACACGGAGTGACATTTTTATATTTTCTATTACTTCGCAAGCTTCGATAGATCTGTGATCTTCGCCATATATGTCTACTAATAACTTTTACAAAGGCGCTATATTGATTTCTATTTTCACTTAGACGGGCCGATAGAGTTTCTCATGAGGTATTTGGACCTTTGAAATAAATTATAGCATACTTTCATGTTACTTGAAACTAATAACTATACAACCTAAAAGGTTTCAACAAAGTTCATCACATACATAAACAATAAAATTTAAATCTTATATCCGATACCTGTAGGTATAAAAAAAATGGAAGCTTTTTTTTAATTTACATTCAATCTTTGGTATATTTCACAAAATTATCGAAAATAATTTAAACCCTCTAATTTTACCGTCGTTTCATAAAAACTTGAATAAATTATTTTATAACAAAAAAAACCGACTTCAAACAACGAATAAAAAAGTGAAAAAAATGACATAAAGTTAAACGTACTTTGCTTTTGTTTTAACGACGTCTCCAAAACGACGTACCCATATTCCTTGGTGCCGCTTGAGGGCCAGACGGCCAACGCCCTGATGCCGTGCGGAGCTACAACGGAGCTGGACGGGAGAATGCTTCAATTCTGCGCCTGACTCTATAACAAAGCTAATTTAGAAACGATTGCACATATTTTAGAACTATACAAATAATTATAATGTATAATTTCAGCGCGACATAGTTGGTTACATTTTAGGTTTAGGTTTGTTTAAGTATTTATAGAAAGGTAGATTTTTTTGTTCAAAACAATTGAATATCCTTATTGGCACTACGAAAATGCAACCCTAAGGTTTTATTAATTTTCACATTAGTAATCTTAAGTGCTTTGCCAACATACATTATATATTAAAATAAGAACGTAATTCAGTGTATTAAGTAAATAATTCAGTAGTTAAAGCGAGCGAAGCGGCGAGTGTGTGGCTAGTATTTAATAAGATCATTAGAGTTAATAAAAAAAGTACAATTCCTAGAAGCACTTGGGTAGCACGAACTGAGTCAACAAACAAACAGAACATTAAAAGATAAGATTTATTATAATTGCCGGAGGAACATTTCACGTGATCTTGTATTCAACGCCGGTCTCTTACACAAAGGGCTTGGGTTAAAGCGCGCTATATTTTACGCATATTGCCTGAGGACAGGGATTGTATGTTTTCTCTGAAGTTAAAATAGTAAAACATATTAAAATAATTGTTGTATGAACAATATTTTTAATAACTAGTACAATATTTATGATTCTATCATATCATTACAGCGAAGTTAATATGTCATGAAGAACAGTTGTAGTTGTAGGTTCGTATATTACAGATTTACAGGTTAAAAATATGTGTATAATATGGTAATCAGCTTCACGCTGTATCCCGCACAAAGCAGGGTAGGAACCTAGTGTTAAGACACTCCGTTCCTCACTTGGTATAAATATGTCAGCTGATCTTGATGATATATACTTATTTCTTTTATCTTCTACATATTCGACAAGAAAATTATTTCTAAATCGTTAAACACCTTATAACAGACCGAGCAATCTCAACCGCGAGAGCGGTCATTTGAAAACCAATAAATTTTACAAGGGCTGTGAGTATATTTGATAAATTCTATAGATAAAGAAGCGGTGGCGTAGATTGAACGTTTCGCATTCAGCGGGAATAAACTCTAGTTTGATTTACTTCTACTAGACTAGACAACACAGTATAATACTAGTTATGAAACATTTTATTGCATAGACCAGTCGTGGCGCAGCGGCACGAAGTGTGACTGTAAAACCGACTGGTTGTGGGTTCGATCCCCACTCGAGGAGATGAAATATTTACATAAATTTATATTTCCATATCTTCGCTCTGATGTCGAGGTTAAGCGCGGCGAGTTCTACCAATCAAAACGCAACGCCTTCAGAATTCGGCAGAAAGTGGGGAACGGAGTGTCTTAACACTGGGTTCCCTCTGCCTACCCTGCTGTGTGCGGGATACAGCGTGAAGCTAATTTAATTTTTATTTAATTTATTGCATAGGTACTAGCAACACGCGCGCAGCTTTGCCCTCTTAAACTACTGAATTATTTACTTAAAATACTGAATTACATTCCTATTTTAATGTATGTTTGCAAATCACTTAAGATTACTAATGTAAAAAAATTTTAAAATCTTAGGGTTGTATTTTTGTAGTTTCTATAAAGAGATTCAATAGTTATCTATATTTATAATAAAATCGCAACTCATCCGTGTCTGTACATGGAAGATATATTAGAAAAATTGTTATTACGGTCATTTAACAATGTAATAAAACTAGGTCGGTATGTCTATTTGTCTGTGCGCTTGTTCACGCTAGCCTCAAAAATGGCTAAATTGGTATTTTGGTAAATTTCCCTCAAGTTTTCTTTTAACTTCAATTGTATCCCGCTTATAACAAGGTAGGCAGAGATTACCTAGAGTTATGGCACTCCGTTCCCTACCGCCGATTTTTTGAGACATTGCATGTTGATTGGCAAAACTGAACACAGCGCTTTGTCTTGTTACCAGAATGGGTAAAAAACAATTTATTCTCCAGACTAGCAAACAAACATTGTATTTTTTGTGGCTTTTTTATATAATCCTAATCTGTATGAATGAAGCCGTTCTCAATTCAGTTTGCACCATCGATATTTTTCTATAGAGTTCGATACAAAGGTTATAATTGGTATGGATGGATTAAAAAAGAACTAAAAAACATAGGCCGATTTGTTTAGGCTTCTATATTATTTTCATTAAAATTGTATTTGTTAGATGGTTTTATTTTTAAATAATGCGTTTGCTTATCTGCTCTCAGAATGAACTTAGTAAAAAAATAATCTCTACGTTCTTGAAAACTTTTTTTTCTCTTATTCATGGTTGGCAGTATTTTTCTTTTTATTTTTAATTTGTTTTTGAAATTGCTGCATACTTTAATTTAAACAATATTGGATAATCTTCTTTATAACAACGCTGTTAAGAATAATAATGAATAGACTTGACACAAGAAAATATTTTTTAATTTAAATATTTTCTACATTGAACCAAATGTACAAAAGACGTAAATGACACTTAAAATTATTCGTTTATAAAATAATCATAAAACGTTTTAACTGGCTTTCAAAGGATTACTGAAAATGCGGTAAACTTTAATATTAAATTTGGTTATAACAAAATTCCAATAAGTGCTCTCATGCCTGAAAAGTTATGAATATCAAATTTTCATGAAAATAAAGTTTTTTTTTTTAATTTTATATGCAACTATAGTTTTGTTATATTAAAAACAATTGTTGTATTCATATATAATGAATTAACACAGAACACTGATATAAATAATATCATCCAAATTGTGAAGCATTAATGTAAAAGTATCAATCAACAACTTAAATTCAAAAAACACTTCATTCTCAAAAGTAATGTATTGCCAATGATGAAGTCAAAATAAATATTGAATATTATATATAGTCCTACAAAAATTTTATCATACATGATCGTATAAGAATTTCGACATAGCTTAATAGTTATATATGTATAGCTTAGTCGTTGAGTTCGGCCGATCAACACGCAATGTCTCCAAAAGTCGGTGAAAAGAGGGAGCAGATTGTCTAAATACTAGACTCCCTTTGCCAATAATCATGACTACACTACATGCTTGCTGCTTTTGCAGTTGGAAATTAGCTTTGTCTTCTTACTACGGTACACACTTGAAAATAAAGTTAAGATTCAAAGCTTTGGTTGCCATACAATAAAAAACGTGTGTATCCGAATAGTTTTTTCTTATATCTGTATTTTAAAATGTCCCTTTCAATATATGCCCCTTTCATGGCACCTCTCCCCTATATGTAATATATGTATATTATATTTAAAAAATAAATAGATAAATCATCACAAAGTCCATTGCATTCCATATTTTCTTTTGGAATCGAACTTATGAACTTTTGGTTTTATGCCAAAACATAACACTGTAGACCAGTTTATGTCTCTATTTTAAGATTGTAAGTCCTAACCTATCACTTTAATATTTTTTCCTCGAGTGGGGATCGAACTCACAACCAATCAATTTTACAATCACACTTTGTGCCCCTGGCCTCATATTACTTTAAAATCACGACGACCAACGAAATGCTTAGAGATGTTTATGTACGACGTTCCGGACTTACGAGATGACTTTATACCTACCTATATATTTTTACCACTAGTTCAAAACTCCACTGGAAAATCTACAAATGTGATATAATAAAATGCATATACATACATATATACGCATTTTATTGTATATATATAACATCATGTTATACTTTCTACACATATATATAATAATAATATAAGAAACATAAACAAGCTGTTGAATTGATAGCCTCCTTTTCTTACAGAAGTCGGTTACAAAATTAAGCGTAAATAAAACGAAATATAACAATTTAATTCAATCAGCAGCAGCTGTGTCCCGATTATCAGCAGCACGCTAGTTAGAGGGATAGGTTCCCTAGTGTTAAGACACTCTGTTCCCTGTTTTCCGCCGAATTCTGGAGACATTGTGTATTTATTGAGTACAATTCAATTGTTTACATAAAAGCAAGCAACAAAATGTAAGCTTAATTACTGGACTTAATACTAATACAAGATTTTCGTTTCATAGTAAGTTATATTTTTTTGCTTCACGTATTAATATTTAATTTAAAAAATAAATATATAGGAAACAATATAACAAATATAAAATAAAACAACACTGGCCTAGTTCTATTAATTATTTGGGGGCCAGTGACTGTTAATGCGACAGATTGTGAGTTTGATTCCCATTTGAAGAAATTGAAATATAGAATTCATTTTCCTCGCTCTAGTAACGAGGCAAAGTACGATGTTAAATTCCGCCCTCAACACGCAATGCCTACAGAATTCTGCGGGAAATGGGAAATGGAAGTGTCTTAATAGGAATGCTTTAACACAAGGTTCCCTTTGTCTACTTTGCTATGTTCGGGATACAGCGTGAAATTATGAAAATATTACCACTCGCATGCATCTCAGCAACTGATTGTTTCTGATATATACTTCACAGTAAAGCTCCCGGGGTAGTATTGTAATATTTCTCACATTGACTCTATAATGCATCGTATATTACTTGTATCTGCAGTATGACGTAAAGTAACTATTTGCCCGCGGGTTATTACTGGTCCTTGGTGGCTTATTGTTCTGCATAACTTTCATATTACGAGTTATAATATAAAATGGAATAAAATGTAATTTTCTCTTTTCCAAATGAAGCATATTATTTTATATTCCTTATTCATGTGTTTTATTATCTGTTGTCGGTATATTTAATCAATAATATTTGTTGTTGTAATTTAGTTTATTAAGTAAGCTGCCAAGCCGCAGGCTGTAAGAATTCTACAAAAGTCATACGTTCAATTTTATATCAATAACGAAAACAGTTAACTAAACGAAATTTAAAAATTGTCCATTGTATAACTGAAATATGAAAATTGAACAAACTTCCTTTATTAAGAAAGCACGGACTAAAAAGACAAGTTTTAATAGAACTCGCGTTCCTGTAAAAGCGTTTATAGAAAATAAAAACTAAAAAATTCAAACGGTTAACACTTCTGTTTTGGTTATTTTCAGTTTACACATGTTAAAGTTACACTCAATTTTTTTGTTTACTAAATTTTAATTAAAGGCAGAGAGTATGTTGCAAAGTAAAACGAAAATGTAACCGAGAACTTTAAAAATGTCAAATGCATTCTTTTTAGAAATGTAAATTGAAAGTTTAGTAAATATTCAATAATGTATATGCTAAGTAACTATATAAGTAGGTATGAAGGTATCTTAAACCTAATTATACAATTGTCTACTTCTTGTGCATTTCAGAAAATGTACTATAATGGTTGAGGCCAGTCGTGGCGCAGGAGCACAAAGTGTAACCGTAAAACCGACTGATTGTGGGTTCGATCCCTACTCGAGGAGATGAAATATTTACTTAAATGTATATTTCCATTTCTTCGCTCTGGTGTCGAAGACAAGCGCGGCGTTGAGTTCTGCCACTCAACAACGCAATGCTTCCAGAAATCGGCAGAAAGTGGGGAAGTGGGGAAGGGTGTCTTAACACTAGGTTCCCTCTGCCTAACCTGCAGTGTGCGGCATACAGCGTGAAGCTGTTTTTTTACTATAATGGTATGTTGGACGTATTTTTCTTGCACTGAACTAGGAAAGTGAACATATTTTCATAAGTGCAGAATCGAATCATATATACCTGTACATATAAAAATAAATCCTTTTACCATGAATTCCACAGCCAACACTAAAATATGTGACACGTAGAATTTTAAAGAAAATAGTGACTCTACTCTACAACTACTTCTTCTGCTGTACCTCTTTAATAATGTGTTAAAATTAAAGTACAAGTCAGCATGGCATGGCTGTATATACAGACAAGATCAGTGCTGCAAATACATTTTGTGTATATATAGAAGAAATTCAAAATTTTTTTAATTATATATATAACAACACGGTACAAAGTTTGATTAAATTCTTGACACCCAGTGACCAATAACGACCGACAACTCGTGGTCTTCGAGAACTTGTACAAATGCATTGGAACTATTAAGATATTTATGTTCGTATCTTATGTTATTTAGAACTCGACTAAGAATGATTTTAAAATATAGGCATTATTAAAAAAAACTCCAGTAAAGTTTAGCCTGTTAAAACTATAAATAATACTTGTTCAAGACCAAATAATAGTTTCTAGTTTAATTTAAGTAGAAAGTTTTATTTTAGTTTGTTAAAAAACTTTTATACGTTAAGTAACGTTTAGTTTTTTAAAAGCAAACACTTTATTTGTATATTGCCTTTTAAATTTAAATAACAATACTTTCTCTGCACAGATTTAAACAAAATCTAAATTTTAAAAATAATATTTTAAGTACTTAAAAGAATCTCATTATTTATGGAATCTAGCTTTTTTCGTTTCTCTCTCTGCTGTGCCGGATATGACACTGACTAGGATGGCCACGTTATACACTGAGATTCAGGGGCCTCCAGATCTACGTCATTAAAGGAAAGCTAAAATTTTGAGGATTTTTAGTCTTATATGTAGTTGAGACGGTTTACTCACGAATTTTGCTTATATGATGTAGGTTTTAGGGTCCTGGGATCTTGTGCTACTACAATTAAATTAAAGAATTAATTAATCAAGAAATACTCTTACAATAATCAAATAAAACCTAACATGATCATACAGATCCAGTGCGTAACCGTTGAATTGTCATGTAAAATCAGGAGAAGGTGATCGTCTTTACATCAAAACCTCATACAGCTGTAAACTACACATTACTTCAAAGGAAAAAGACTAATGCCACTGCAATCTGTACCATAATAAGTTTCATGTATGTTTTTATGAAGGAAAAGGAAAAGGACAAGGCAAACGAGCGTTCGGGTCACCTGATGATAAGTGATCACCGCCGCCCACGACCCCGTGCAACATCAGAGGAGCTACAGGTTAATTTCCGGCATTTAAGGTGGAAATAGACGCACTTGTTGGAAGGTACCCACATCATATCGACCTGAAGACACTGCCGCAGGTAGGCCATTTCACAGTTCCATGGCGCGTGGAAGGAAGTTCCTACGAAACCGCACAGTAGTCGAGTGCCACGTATCCAAGTGGTGTGGATGATATTTTAGCTTGTGACATACTATGGTGGGGTATGTATGCCGAGTTGGCAGAGAGAATCTAGAATTAAGACACTGCGTTCTTCGCTTTCCAATAAAACACATAGTGGGCAAGCCTTTAAAAATGTTTATGTAGATTTTTCCCAAGCTTCTACTACCAAATATGTTTGTATAACGGACTAAACTATGATTCCTTATCAATATTTTTCATTATATAAACTATGGAGAGGTTAAAGCTCCAACTTTTAAGAAGAATAAGTAAATATCTAAAGAGTTTGAGTTGTAATATATGTACAACAAATATAAAAGAACATTAGGGGTAAGGCAGATATTGTATATCTAAGCAAAACAATATTTTTGCAGTTAACGAGGTTCTGTTGTTCAAAACAAACTTATTATTTTACCATTACATTTTTTAAAAATCTTAATTTAACTTCTTTTAGTTTTGGACAATTTTAATAAAATATGTTAATCGTAGTTTGCTTGCTTATATGTAGGAAATTTAACAAATAATAATCTAAAGATACATATTATAATAAATCTATATACAGAAGTCATTTTCGTGAATTGAAAATATTAAGAAGAAAATAGCCCATATAATAATAAAAATATAACTATTTAGTATTATACAATGTTTGGAAACCTACGGTTTATTTTAAAGTGTTATTCCACACTTAGGAAAGAAAAATATTTACTTAGAAAACGTATAAAAATTTGGACGTAGCGGGACTCGAACCCGCGCCTCCTGGAAACCGACCAGGCGCTCTGACCACTAAGCCATACGTTTTTATACGTTTTCTAAATAAGTATTTTTCTTTCCTAAGTGTGCCTTGTGCCCCTGCGCCACGGCTTGACCTTTGGGGTGTTGGCCTCAAAGCGTGCGACATTATAAAAATATGACTACAATACAGATTTTCAGCTTCACGCTGTGTGCACACAGCAGGGTAGGCAGAGGGAACCTAACGTTAAGACACTCCGTTCCCCACTTTCTGCCGAATTCTGGAGGCTTTGCGTGTTGAGCGGCAGAACTCAACGCCGCGCTTTACCTCGACACCAGAGCGAAAAAATAGAAATATAAAATTTAAGTAAATATTTTATCTCCTCGACGGGGGATCGAACCCATTACCAGTTGGTTTAGTCAAATCTCGTGCCGCTGCGCCACGATGGGCAGATCAAATCCATTCTGTGTAATTATCACATAAAATCATTCGCAAAGCAAATAATTTATCAAAGTCTTTTCACTGCTGCGCTGTTTGTTACTACGAGGAAACACATTTCTCCCAAAGTTTTTCTGATCGACGCGTATGTACTCTTATATGTGATTGATGCTCCTTTTATACAAACGAAGTCTAGTGGGATATGTATACGAATGTGGCAACATGTGACTATGTTGACAAATGAGTCCCGAGAGATTCAGCATCTCTATAAATAACATCAAAATATTATTTTGGAAAAAAAAATATTTTGCTATTTTTAGGATTCCGTATCTTTTAAGGAAAAAAGGAATTCTTATAAGATCACTTTGTTATCCGTTTTTACATTTACTTAAGAAAAAGATATAGCCGTTTGTGTCGCAAAAAACGAGTATTTCAACCGGGAATCAAAATTAATAGGGTACTTACGGTTGACCTAGAATTATGAAATTTGGTAGAAAGTGTGTAGAGGTAGTACTAGTTCAGGAAAAAATCTGAAACTATATATTTATGGTTAAATCCTAAAAATTAATAGCCTTAAAAATATTTCAAAATGTGGTGTTATAGCCGCGCTTCTCTGGCTGTCTGGGTCTGGCTTACCTAAGCAAAGCATAAATTTCAGAAAAAGCTAAAGACCTCAAATTTTTATACGGAACCTCCGGCGGGTGAGCCGGACTCGCGCTTGTCCGGTTATTTTTATTGTGTAAAATCAATCAAAATAGTACTTTAGTTGTCGGTTATATCCATAGTCATATCGACATAATTTGCAGACTCAACATAATATTTGTATATCAATAAAAAAAGATATAACATTACAAAACCGATTTGCGTAAAAAAAGACAATTGATTTGAATTTTGTCGAGAGTAATACTAAACAAATATAGCATTGAAATAGTTTTATAATTGATACTCAGAAAAACAAATCAAAAAAATGTTTTAAATGAAACTATTTTAAACGGATTAACACTTATATTTGGTATTATACATTTTTGGGAACCCGACGTTTCGAACATTTTGCAGTAGTTCGTGATCACGAGTAGACAAAAGAGTCAAAAATTGTTTGCAAACACTCACACACTTGACTCATCGATTTTTGTTTTCGGCCAATACAACGTCTGGTTGTCGCTGTGGTGAATTTTGATTCATGTCATGCCTTTTTATTAAGGCCAGTCATGGTACACGAGCACAAGCATCTAACTGTAAATGCAACAAGTTGAGGGTTTAACTCCAACTCGAGGAAACGATATTAAATATTAATATTTTTATTTCCTCACTCTGGTAACGAGGCAAAACGCAGCGTTGAGTTCCGCCACTCAACATGCAATGCCTCCAAAATTCAAATTCGGTGGAAAGTAGGCAACGGAAGTATATTTATAGAAACTCTATTATACAAAATGTCCAAAGTTTAATCTTATTTGCAATATTTGAACCACATTGTTACATACTATTATACTGCTGCGGAATAAGCGTAGCGTGGAACGTGACATGTATGATATGTGAATTAATTTCAAATGTAAATTGCGAGAATGCCACCCGAACAATATTCGAAAGCGACAAAACAGTTGAAATGTTTGTAATTCAACTTTGCCACGATTAACTGACAATCTAATTTGGAGAGAGAAATCTGAAATATTATTTACTTGACAAACTTGTTCAAACAGAATGTCTAATTAATAAATAAAAATTAAATTAAAAAATCAGAAAATTTCTGATATTTTTTCTTTGTTCCTACGGTTATCCAAACGTAAACCTAAAATTATGGTATCGCTCAAATGAATACATGACCTTCACTTTAATGGCCATAGCCAATATCACTATTCGACCAATTATATAAATTATTAAAAATACATTTTCAGATACAACCACATAAACTACTATCTATATATATATATATATATATATATATATATATATATATATATATATATATATATATATATATATATATATATATATATATAAAAGGACATGTTCCGACTGACTGAGATAAGACACACGCACAGCCGTAACTGCTGTGCGTAGAAACGTAAAATTTGGACAGATGTTTATGTTTATGAACATCCAATAAGAAAGGATTTTAACCCTAAAGAGACGAAATAAGGGTTGAAAGTTTGTATGGATTTTTTTTTAAATCGTCACCGATTTTTATGAAAAACTAAATTCAGACTTAGTTAAAAATATTTTATTGAACACGTGTTTCGCGGTTTTTGTAAAATTCACATAAACTATTTTCAAGGAATAAAATGTTAAACAAAATTTATGCTCAATAATAATCTAACGCGCTACGTGTTAAAATAGAACTCAAATTAATATATATCTGATTTCAAAGTATTATGATTTACAAAATAGATATAGACAGTTTATAGTTTTCATATTAAAAAAAATGCAATCTTTAAAAAAAAAATAATGTAAAAGAAAAATTTAGTGCTGGAAAGTCGAGAGCTTAAAAGCGAAAAGCTTCCTTGATAAAAAATTGCGCTCAACCAGCTCTCAAAGAAACTAAAGGGGACGCGAACGAGACGGCGAGGTCACAGAGCCCGCGACTACCTACGTTACCTATGTTACCTACGTTACCTTTACGTTACCACTACCTATCTATTGAATGTTAACTTTCACTACCTGGATGTTCAAACATATTTCCTGTGAATATCAGGATTGTGCTGACAGGTGATGTTAACGCGACGATTTTCGGTTCGATTTCCACTCGGGGGAATACATTTTCAATTTATTGTTTTGGTAACAAAACAAACAATTGGGGGTCTCGTTTAGCGTGAAAGTAAGAAATATATATAACATAAAATATATTTGTAATGGGCGTCGTATATCATTTTGTCACGTTGAAATGAAACTATAGAAGCTATAAAAGTATTTGATTGAATTCTGGCTTCGATTTCCACTACAGCACTAATAAAATATTTTATTTTTTTGCAAGCGGCTTAAATCCAAATAAAAAATTGAAGTACCGAGTGTAATACTCGCTACCGGGCTCTCTTTGCGCCTTCAGAGTAACAAAATGTATTCGTGAAAATAAAATAATTATGAAAATATACACATGACAATATATATATATATATATATATATATATATATATATATATATATATATATATATATATATATATATATATATATATATATACATACAATTTGATCCAGTTAAAGTTTGCTAACTCATTTTAGCAGCGAACTTTAATTGGATCAGATTCATTAAATTTACATTACAAATGACAAACGACAAACGATATTAATTCACAGGCTTATCCCATATGATATATTAAATTTAATATCCGAGTCCACTTTAAATTTCATCATGTTTTTAATGAGCCCCGATCATTTTCACGCCTGTGAGTGTATTAATTCTCAATCATCCGTCTACTTATAAAAGAATAAACGTCGTATTAATAAAAGTTACTGCATCATTTATATAACTGCCGCTTTAACTCTATATGGGCCGTCGTGTGGCACAAGCATGTGACTGTACAAGACGAATGTCGGTTCGATTCCCACTCTAAGGGAATGAATTATTATTTATTAAAATTAAAATTTCTTCTTTCCGGTAACAATGCAAAAGAGCGGCAATCAGCTTCGCAAATTAACACGCAAAGCCTTGAAAATTCGTCGAAAATTGGACAACGAAGAGTCTTATCACTAGGTTCCCTCTGTCTACTCTTCTATATGTGGGGGATACACCGTGAAGATGGAAAAAATTGTGATAGAATCACTATTACTTAGAGATGCACCTTTATAAAATAAACTGAGATAATTATAAGCCTAATATTATGTTGCATTGATGTATGATAATTATATATACCTACATATAGTAAAAACGTGTATTTGCATAAATTAGTTATAACAATAAAAATAAATATTTCTCTAAAAAAAATCAAAATCAGCTTCACGCTGTGTCCCGCGCAGAGCAGGGTAGGCAGAGGGAACAAACTGTTAAGAGACTCGGTTCCCCACTCTCTGCCGAATTCTGGAGGCTGAGTGGCAGGACTCAACGCCGCGCTTTGCTCCGACACCAGAGCGAAGAAATGGAAATATAAACGTAAGTAAATATTTCATCTCCTCGAGTGTGGATCGAACCCACAACCAGTCGGTTTTGCAGTCACACTTTGTGCCGCTGCGCCACGACTGGCCTCAAATATTTATCTCTTGTACATATTAGAGCAGTCGAATGTTTTAAACTAGCTCCTACAGTTATACATCAGCTAACTCGTGCGATCAATCGGTGTGAGCTAATTTGTTCGTGCATATATTTTCACAGTTCTAACAAATTAGATTTCCAATAAATTCAGGACAATACAATAGGGATTACATTCAAAGACACTTGATAGGAATAATCAGGTTATATAAGACCAAGTCATTCCGCCAACGTTCTTTGACTAGCCCCTGAAGATAGAGAGCTTGATGAAATTTCACTATTATCTATTTGTTGTACAAAGGAATACCATAAATTATTTAGATCTAATACAAAATGGAGTAAGTAGATAGATTTCTATAAAGACGTTTCCATATTAAAAATATTTTTTTACTCTATTGCCTTTTACTGGGTACCTGCACCCATTACGACCTATATGATGACAAATTAAAAATATATATCTTTTGTTTTGTTTCACGCTGTATTCAGTATACAGCAAAGATAGAGCTTAACGCCGCGTTTTGTTTTGTCTTGAGACGAGGATGTGAAGAATATTCATTCCGACACTTGTAGTTTCGTTTGCTACTCGGTGAGTGGAAACGAAACTACGACTGTCGCGTTACAGTCAGACTCCGTACCGCTGCGCCACAATAGCCTCAAATTTAAAATTACATTTTAAAATATAAAACTTTAAGTTTAGCACTATCAAACTGGGTCATACGACGAAATTTAACACATGTAATTGTTGAAAGTGGCGAATTAAAAGTTAGTTTCAAACAAATTTAAAACGGGAATAGTTAATGGATTTTAACTCGATCCCGAAACGTTAATTTCGCTTAAAGCTCGTTGGCTTCTATGAAATTGTAACAAGTTTGGTAAAATTTGCTTCCAATAAAACGGTTCGCCTTCTAATCAACTGTTTAAAATAAGGTAAAATGTAATGCATTCTATTTATATTTTAACTTTCAAGTTTATAAGCAGTTAAAACCATGCTTTTGATTTAACAAATTCTTCTTCATCCACGTAGCTAACATGATATCTAGATCATTTTGTTATGACGCTGCATTTTGACAAGTGGGGTTTAGCTATCAAGTCCCGACGATTAACTCCTTTCTTTGTTTTAAGATTTTCAAATATATTTAAGTTAAGTTTTGTCATACCAGATAATACAAATATTCAACCACCTTATATTACTAACTTGTACTTTAGGAGCCATAAATACTTATTTAATTTAGTAAACACTGCTTTATTAAACTTTAACGTTATTTACTATATAGATTTGTTTTAATCTCAACTAAGTAATTAAAACATCTGTGATAATGACTTAGTTGAGATTGAAACTAATGAAAATTGAGATCGGAACAAAATATTGATGAAAGATCATGTCTATTATAGACCAATAGACATGATCTTTGATCATAAAATATATCATTAAAAAAATTAAATCAGCTTCACGCTGTATCCCGCACACAGCAGGGTAGGCAGAGGGAATCTAGTGTTAAGACACTCCGTTTCTGCCGAATTCTGGAGGCACTGCGTGTTGAGTGGCAGAACTCAACGCCAGAGCGATGAAATGGAAATATAAATTTAAGTAAATATTTCATCTTCTCGAGTGGGGATCGAACCCACAACCAGTCGATTTTACAGTCACACTTTGTGCCACTGCGCCACGACTGGTCTCTAATCATATAATAATATGATAATAAATATAATATAATATGATAATATAATATCATGATCATAAAATATCATGATTTTATATTTGTTACTAGCGACCGTTCTCTCGCTAAATCGCTTTCTAAAATGCTGACACTGCATTATTTTACATTTTTAAGACAATTACTATCTTATTATTGTGTCTTAACCATAAACATTACATACTTAACAACTAGGTAAGTTTAACACTTCTATCATTTATCTTTGAAAGAAGAGGGAATTTTTTGCTATTAGTTTGAACTGATCTATTTCTTGTAGACAAGAGCGCTGGAGCCTCGCCAATAACCCGTCTGCCGCCGGCACAGCGCGGCGGTGAGCAATGACTGACATAAATCGTCTTTATTGAATTGCGATTGACTATATTTGAAATTCTGAATAGATTTTCCTTTAATATCTTTTCATGGATCATATGTTAGAGACTTACAAAGAGTTGCTGTAATTTTAATATTTTAAAATTTGCAATTGTCATTTAATTTTTTTTTTAACTCTTGGTCAATGACTTGATTTATACTTTATTTATTTTTAGTTGCTTATACTATTATTCGCACTATAGAGGTTGGAAGCGCCAGCGCTTCTTTTACGGAAACAACATATAGGGTAAAATATTTTAAACCTATACGTAAAGAAATTAATCAAGATACCTCAACAGTTTAGACATAGGATTTTTTTTTCATTTTACGATGTTTATCCATACCTGTATTTCGTGTGACGCAGTTACGCATAGATACCAATAACGTGAACACATACTACTACAAAAATACTACGAAAGGTTAAATAACTTTGAACTTTGCCGCCAATACCTTATGTGTGCGTGTAATAGACTTATAGAGTTGATGGCAATTAAATAAAAAGAAATAAATATATAATTATTACATTTGACAATGAATTCACATTTGGCATTTATCTATGATTTGGTATCTAAAACATGTCGTATGATTTGATGGTTAAGTAATAGATTACTATAGAATAATCATGGACATAAAATATTTAATTAATATTTAAATTATATTATTATGATGAAAATACTTATAATTAATTATTATAAAATTATGACTAAGAAAGTAAAATAATAAGAAATATATGTATAGAATTATTACCATAAATAATATTTATTTAAGGCCAGTAGTAATTGGCAATTGACATTTGTTTATGGCTAAAGCTTTAAATAGTGAGGATCGAGAAGGATCGCTCTCTTTCCTCTTCGGGATCAGCCATTATAAGTTAAGTATCAAACTGTTACTTTTCTTCATTTATCAGGTTATTATATGTTGCTATTTGCTAGATAAATAAATAAATTGTAAATTAACGTTAGTAGATTATAATATAATATATATCTTATAAAATAAGAACGCATTTCATCTCTGTCTGGCCTTTCTAAGTGATCTTCTTCTAAACCACCCAACGGATTTTGATGCGGTTTTCACCATTATGTAGAGTATTTTTCAGGGAAGGTTTATATATGGTTTATTATATGTATATTTTATTGTAATTCGACATAAATATGA
>DWMY01001012.1:0-17170 GCA_018249775.1 Heliconius hecalesia formosus | reverse complement strand
CACGGACGCTTACCTTCTCCCGAAGGTATGCAGTTACAGCCAATTATTTTTACTTTATGAGGGATAAAAGTAAAGTTTTACCCCATCAGTGTTAGGTACCCGCAATAAGTTAGGGGTAATGGAGGATAAGGGTGAAAAGATTGTAATATTTTACAATAACATAATGCCAGATAAACGACGGCGAAGAGGCCGTTATAATTTTTGGAAAACACATCTACTTTAACTTGCGATTATGTTTTTCTAAACTTAGTCTTATTTATATATATATACACTACACTACACTACACTACACTAGCTTCACGCTTTATCCCTAGCGGGGTAGTCAGAGAGAACGGAGCGCCAAACGCTACGGTCTCTACATACCTCCGGGGGACCCCCCGGAGGGCATGTGTGCATGCTTTTTACGTGACCTTCCTCCAGTATATATATATTTAACTTTATTTGATCAAACCTGACAATATCTATTAGCCAGTTGTGAAAGTTTAAATTATTGCCGCTGACATTGATGCCCGAAGAAAAATTGCCTTCTCCAAAGTTTGAGCGCTTCATACCGAAGTTTGTTTTGTCAATATTTTATTATCGCCGAAGATGCGCTATTCGATCAAATTCGAAACCTTTTTAAATATTCCGTATCCCTAGGATTTTTTACTTTCTTTGTAATAATTATAATAAAATCTTCTTTAACCAAATGCTTACTAATCGTATACGATTTGAATTTCAAAACAGTTTGATGGAAATTATGGTTTACAAACATCGGGCCCTGTATTTATTAAAGCTGATTTGTGAATCTGAAACGTACTGAATATCTAATTCAACACATAATTTCAACTACTACAAATATTGAAAGTGTAACGGTATGACTTGTCAACAGTTTAATATTTTGTATGGAGAGTTGTTGTTTAAGTGTGGAACGGAAGTATCATTGGTTCAAAAAAAGAAATATCACAAGTACTTTCCCAAGTGTATTGGTGAGAAGTTCGGTACGCATAAATATCAAAAAGGTAAAAATTATTGCATAAGTATTAAGACATAACTTTAGAGCTATAAACAAAATTATGTTGTTGCACCGAGAGTTCAAGTGAAATGATTCTTTGCTTATCATTTTTCAAAGGGGCTATTCTACTGACACTTAATTTCGATTCCTTCTTGTTTTCAAATACGAAAATTTTTTGTTTTTCTTTTCGTGAACAATAGCCACTGCCAGCGAGGTGGCAACATTGTCATGTTTTTTTATTTTGCTTACTTTTTATTTTTAGTTTTATTTCCATTGAATACATCTCGTAATTTTTAATTTAGAGGCAGTAATTTTACCCTTAATGTGAAAACTATTGCATCCTACGTATGAAAAACATATTTATTACATATATTTTGAACGGGTCAAATATTAATTTAGTCTATCGATTATCTATCTAATAACAAGCTAGGTGGAAGTGATGTATATCTGTCATGTGCAATATACAGATAATATTTACACTTTGAAAGCTATATACACATAAGCGTATGATAAATTCGCTGTGCAGCGCCCCAGGCGTTTCCGCTTCACTCGCCTCGGATGCACGCCGGTGCGATCGATCGTGTGAATACACCTTTATCCGTTTTTTATTTTTTATTTTCACTTATTTATAGCGAGCTATTGAATCCCGTCCTCGTATGAACACATTTTTTTTAAAGATCGATTCGTTAGCACAGCCCACAAAGTCAACTACAGTGAGGGTAAATCTAGATAAAAAATATGATATCTGAAGTTATTTGTTTGCAAACCGAAGATAACCGAAAAATAACCATTTATATCTACAACATTCGTTATTAAATAAATACATACCCAAAATTGTAACACGGTTAAATTTTCCGCTCATAATAATTAAGTGGCAACGGTAAATCATATATGACCCTTTCGTTTGATATATTTCATGGAGCCATTTGATTAATTACATGCCGAATGATAACATTATATACTACATTGGTGTAATATAATTAAAATATTTTTTTGTATTTTCGTTATATTATGTCAGAAATCGGAAGCAGTTAAAAAAAATAAGATGAAAACACATATTTTCAAAATTATTCAGAAAGACATTCTACGTAATTGCAATAAGTGATATGTAGGTTTGGTTTGGTTTCTTTTAATATAGCGTTCCGAGAAGTAATATGTATCACCCAATAACAATACTTCAAAGTTTCTTTAAAGATATTGCCGTTGCCTACAAGCATCTGCCTACGATTGACACAACTCCACTGCTTTCTCACCTACACTTAACAATTAGATATTATTTTTTGTATTAGTTGTACGCTCGACACATATAAGTATTATAGTACATTTTATTAATGATTTATAGTCATTAGAAGTCCTATTTATTTCCAAGCTATTATACTACAAAATATATTTTTATATTTATAAATAACAAATAATTAGGGTACTTCTGTTGTCGTACATTTATTTTGTACGAAGGCAACACTCACATAGCAGTGCAGTGCCGGATACCATAGCACAGTGTATTAACAGAGCGCTGCAGTACTGTTGCGTCCACTGCACTAAATTGGTGCCGTTTGAGTGGGCTTATCGATGGTTATGCTCTGAGACGTTTGTTACATCACTTTGACTGCTCATTCACGAACGGATGCCCAGAGTCCAGTGACACAGCGTTAACAACGTACGGATTAACTATCATTTTGTCCGTTGCAATCGATACTATTGGCAGCCTAATCAAATTAAATGTACTACTAAATTATTATAAATTTCTTGCATCTACGGAATTAAGTCAAAGGACATTTTGTAGTAAGGATGTCTATGAACAATTATTTTCTTTTAAGAAAAAAAAAAAAATTAAGTGAATGAGTGACTTTGATCTCCAAATTCCCACTGTGATGATGCAAGGTTAACACGTACACCAGATACGTAATTATAATAAAAAAGGTTTTTTTAAAATCATTTAGTTTATTTTAAAATTAGCTATATTATGTCTCGTTTAATAATCACTTAGTTTGCCTCCACCGGCTCACGGCGTACTGGCACAAGGCTTCACTGTATCACTGTTATTCTCTAGACGACCAAAATAATTCATAAAGCGACGAACAAATTAGTGCCCTCTATTCCACCGAAAGAAATATTTAATACTCTTTTTCGTCGCAATAATGTCAGGCGTAGACGTTATCTGCCCCCGTAGACAGATCTAATATTCGCACGCTTTTGATGTCGCGAAGGCGTAAAATTAAGATAACCTCGTAATGCAAATATGTTTAATCGTGTTAATGTTGTAGAAGAATTTTGCTACTAAATTAATTTTCAACGTGTATTATCTCTCGTATGTTATTTATAATATTAACATAATAGATTTGATATTTTCTAGAATTTGTCAGAATTTTCCTCCAGAGTACAAGTATGGAACATAACTCAATGGTAGTGTAGGGATTCAAGCGCAACCGAGTGTGTAATAGGGCGACGTGAAGGGGCATTTTCAGAGTGACCGGACAACGTCGCTGCTGAAATATCTAAATGTTAGTAGCTTTGACGTATAACATAACGTTACCAGTGTAGTTGAAGATTTATGCTGTGTTTGTTATTTTTTCATAAGAATTAAATGTATCTGAAGGTATATGAACGTGTAAATAAAAATATGAAAGTTATTTGGAGAAGTAATTATATATTATTTATTATTATTTATTGTGGCGCATTTTAGACTTCTACGTTTGATTTATGCTTAGAATCTACAACATTTTTAATGTATATTACTTTTATTATATCTGGTTTAAACAAGGCGGTAGATGGGAAACGGAAGTGTCTTAACACTAGGTTCCCAAGGTCCGTCTGCTTACACTATTGTGGGCGGGATACAGCGTGAAGCTAAAAGAAATATCTGGTCTAATTGCGGAAATTATTTTATTTGTATTTAACTCCTTACATAGAAAAAAAATATACCTACGAAATCTTACACTATTTTGTTTTAAAATAATTTTGCTTACTGCATTGTGCAAAAATCAGATATTTTTATTAACTTTCCTCTACAAAAATGTAATGTAAATGTGTGTACTTACCTAAATGATAATAACCATTTCTTTATACGTACACAACACAGTGTAATAAAAAACATATGTGTATATATTATATAAAGAAAAGATGCCACTTAAGTATTCTTGAGCTATAATATTAAAGATTGTCCAGGAAAAATATCACGTATCGACGATACGGGGAATTCTCGTGCGTTCAACCGGAAAATAGCCGACATAAAGGTCCGACATTCTGGTTCTGGCTGAGGACGGAAGCGATAAAATATATGTGAGGGTCACCGACACCCTCGGTCGCGAAACTCATGAAAATCATAAAAAGTTTAAATTAAATTTTCTTGGGAAAATATGGCGGAACTCTCAATGTTTAAGGTAACCGCTATAAAAGCTAAGAATATTGAATAACTTAAAACTTTTCCATTAACGATAATATATTCATTTAAGCGTGTTGTATATAGGTACATACACCACTTAATTAAATACCGATAGGTACATTAATTCATTACTAACATAAGTAAACATATATCTTTGAACAGTTTTAATGTCAAAACGAATCGTTAATCATTTTTTTTCTCTTGAAATTATTGAGAGTTTAACGTAAAAGACTCTGGCGCATAAATAAAATGCACAACAAGATGGCCGCGACAGTAGTCCGCGTTACCAGCAATTAATCTCCATTAGCCGCACGCGGCCAATCTGCTACCAGTTCTGTTTTATATCATTAAATGGGCCCCGAATTAATACGCTCAAACGTTTACAAAGGCAAAAGAATCGACAAAGACCGCTAAAAGAAAATATGCCCCTTTTGTGTCGGTTTCTGATAAATGTCTTGCCTTTGTTTAAAAATAAACGATACAAACTTGTAGCTAATTTCAAATGGAATATTTTTATAGAAAACGGAACGCATATTTTTAGCTTTACGCTATATACTGCGCAGAGAAGGGTTGGCAAAGGAATCAGGGAACCTATTGTTAAGACACTCTGTTCCCATTATGATACTTTTCGTTACCGACTTTCCGCCGAATTCTGGAGGCATTGCGTATTGAATGGCGAAACTCTACGCCGCGCTTTGCCTCGCTACCAGAGCGAGGTAATGAAAATATTAAATATTTTATTTCCACGAGTAGGAATTGATCCCATAGCCTTTTGCGTTTACAGACGTACTCTTGTTGCACAACTTGATTTCAAAAATTTTAAAATACTAAAGTACAAAAATGAAGTAAAATATAAAATTTAGTTTTGTTGAAATATCATAAACTTTACATTACGTTTTTAATTGTTGCAGGTGCGGACATTGTTCGTCAGTGGATTGCCGATGGATGCAAAGCCACGTGAGCTTTATTTGCTATTCCGAGCATATGAAGTAAGTATATCATTATATTATTCGTGTAAAATAATACTGTAATATATAAAATGACCTAAATTAATATGAAAAAATGCCTATCTCTATATTATATAGGTACCTATCGCTCGTCGCTCCCTCAGTCACGCAACTCTAAATATACTCGTATGATGTGAAAGTCATATTACCATGTATTATGTAAAATGTTGGATAGCTGTATACCATAGGTGTTTTGTTAGTTTCTCGACTGGTACGGATGGTACAATAGGTGCCTAAAGTTGCGGGGGTCGTTTCTATCGCGTGTTCTCAATGGTACCTGGTGCAATGCGCCACCATTGTACCAGTATGATAGGCAAATTAAATTTCGTCGAACCCAATTTACGATGTCACGATCATGGGGATTGTGGTAAATTAGATATGCTTGGAATTTTTACCTATATACTATTAGGTATATAAACTTATGTTTATTTTACTAAAATGTGTAATAAAATTATTTACCAAGTGTACCAAGAAGATGTTGGTACACATTTTAGTTTTTGTTTATTTAGAGTTGTAGTTTAACTCTAATTTGCAATGTGCATACAAGTGATTGATGTGATTTTTATTTTTATAGGGCTACGAGGGTTCACTTTTAAAGGTCACCAGCAAAAATGGCAAAACAGCATCGGTAAGTACATTTTTGTCATGCAGAAATAATAATTTGTCATTAGCATTTATTAGGTACTTATAGACAAATTTGGTAAAAAAATATACATTTAATTTATTATTCAATTATGTTTTGCAAAAATCCCAATGTTGAATTTTATATTTTGAAATAATAATTAATTTCAATTATGCACACTAATGAAGCTAAGCATTTTTAATTGCAGCCGGTCGGTTTCGTCACATTTCACACTCGAGCTGGAGCTGAGGCGGCTAAACAAGACCTTCAGGTTAGTACTAACGCAAATCATCATAACTTATGTTTAACCAAGTAATTTAATTATATTAAATTATTCGTTAATAATTTTAAATTTAAATATATTAAGAGTTTATCAAAATGTTATTTTTAGGATTAAACCACTACTAACACTTAATTTCTGTATCTATACTAAAACTAATTAATAAGACAAGTTCTGCCACAAACGCTGAAATACTGTCCCATGAACTTGAAACGCTTTCAAAAACACTTAAAGATCTAAAAAAGACACCACAATATGTTTGCAAAAGGCCGAGGTAGTTGAACACGAAAGTAAGAACGCTACTGTAAATAATAAAAGAGAGTACAAAGCACGGTGTTACTGAATCTTCTCATCACATGCCTCAACACAGCCAACAAGCACTATAGTTAATATTCTCATTGTAGACTTGGAATAACATTTTCCTGACTCGAGTAACCGCATCGTAAGTTATGCTAAACCCATGCACATATCGAATAGACCGCGTCGGGTCATCAAGTCGGAGCCACTAAGCTCTCAATCCCGGATATTGGAGTGAAATCGATTAGGATACGGTGTATATAAACAACTGCATGTCACTGTTTGACAGATTTCGATGTCACACACCAAGCACAGTGTTCCGGCACTTTGGCAGGCGCTGGCGGAGTTCCCATTGTGTCTAAATAAAAATACTATTAATGGAAATTTTTGTAGTTATTCATGTCAGTATTGAATCGTTCAACCGAGTCATAAACAATAACTTTCGCGGTTTACCGCCAGACTAGCAAAATCGAAACAAAATATTTTTTGAATAGTTATTTTAATTCAGTAGTTTTAAAATAAACAAAGAATTAGGTTACGTTAACGTTGCCTCCACGAAGGACCGCGTGAGTCCTGTGGTGGCGCGGCAAGCCATCATTATATCGGAGCGCCGCACCGCTCGCGGCTGTTCACAGCAGGGTGTCCGGTTCGACCCCGATATGCCGCAAACGATTCGGCTGGAGTTCGCTAAAAGCAACACGAAGGTCAGCAAGCCGAAGCCGGCCGTTGCCACAGCCGCGCCAGCTGCACACCCCGCATTGATGCACCCACTCACTGGACGTAAGTACCGCCGACGCACACACCACCCGGCGCTCGCTCGATCGTCTACTCCGGACTTTATCTTATTTAGAAATGATATCTCATCTAAAATATATTTCAGGTCCCATTTACTGAATGTAAATTACCTTTAACTCCATTTGACCAATATTTATATAGTAGATGAGATATCGTTACCATGTAGTTATCTTATCGTTACACTACCCAACAAAAGATTTATCACAATACACAGATTTCATGAACCTATTATATTTTGCTTGTTAGTGTATCTAAAAGTGAGTGATGGCGTGTCGAGCAAACGCGAATTGGGCAAGTATCTGTAATCGCTTACACGTACCACGCAAGGCCTAGCTCCGCGAAGCTATTACCTATTAACTGACTATTGTAAACCTCGACACGTGTTTTCATGACATTGCATCACTATCATAATAATATGATAAGTGTATGTGAGACCAATGGACTATGTCGACGCGTGAAAACATTGTCGTGTACATTGTAAATATATTAGCCTCCTCGTTGTCAGAATGATAGTTTAATTACACAATATTATTTTATTTCTCTTAGGGTGGTATTTGTCTGATTCTTGCGTTCGTTATCCAGACCTAGCCAGCCCCTTCTTCCCCGGAGGAGGCGCCGAGTTGTGGCATCACCCATTAGCCTATGGAGGGGAACTGCCAGCTCTGTCGCACGGGCTCGTCCACCCCGCCATCCATCCGCAGATGGCGCCCGTGCGTTCTTACCTTTGACTAGCTGCCGCCGATAGGCCACACCACGTAAGTTGTAATCTTTGAATATGCAGTGTAGGTCATAGATGTTGCTATAAGTATTCTTACATTGTAACTATATAAGCATTACACGTACTAATTGTTCATACATTTGGTCAGACTCCGTTGACACTGGGCGCGTGCGTGCTGCCGGCGCCGGCGCTGGGCTCCCCGGGCGCGGCGGTGCCGGGCCACGCGCCTGCGCCCACGCACCCTGCGCACGCCGCGCACCCTCACCCGCCCTGCTCCACGCTCTTCGTGGCGAATCTCGGACAATTTGTATCGGAACATGAACTTAAAGAGATATTCAGCAGGTACGTTATATTTGCTTTTTGTGGATTCGACTGGATTTTATTAAATTTCAGGTTTTTTCTTTCTTATTTTATAATAATAAGGTAACTTCAGTACTTCATTATTAAACTTTTTTGTGAGATTCATTGATATTCTTTACAAAATTAACTATGTAAACGATAAAAATATTATAAAATTTGTAAACTGAATATTTCCAGTCGAACCAAATCGTCATTAAGTGTCTGCATGGTCGCCAAGAACACTAAGGTGTTCAGTGCAATAGTACTCAAACTTGTAACGTAATATTATTAACTAGAATAATAAATGTGTATTATCTACAGTGCATGTCGCACCAAATATCACAAACTCGTCCATTGTTGGGTATTACTTGTTCTAATGCATCTCACGCAAATTGAAATACTAATATTTCAGTTTGTATGAGAGCCGAAGCCTGCACCCGTACCACTTCAAGCATGACGGTCGAACTATATACACTTAACACACTAGTCGTATGCTATTAGCACAAACATCACATAAATGTATGGACTGTCTGTTGCACTTAAAGTTTGTTTACAGTATTCATAAGGCAGACTGAGCTACATAATATATAATCTATCACACACGCCAAACAAATTAGAGAACAAAAAGTAACAATAAATTTTATTTATCGCTTCTATTCGAGATCAGTTGACGCATTTGTATGTAAAAAATTTAGACGAGACAGCTTAATAGAGCGTTGAATCGCAAACATTACTATTAGTAAGAGACACACGAGGCGTGCAGTGAGTAGGGTACGAGTGCGGGCATATCTGAGTGTAATGGTAACAGCTGCCCGGGCTTCTCGCGACTGCGCCTGCTGACGGGCGGCGGCGGCGCGGGCCCGGTCGCCTTCGTGGACTTCGTGTCCGCGGGCGACGCCGCGGCCGCCCTGGCCCGCCTGCAGGGGGCCCTCCTCCTGAGCTCGGAGGGCGCCATCCACCTCGAGTACGCGAGGCATAAGTTGGCACACAACGGCTGGATACTCGCACATGAAGTATGCACGCGCACTTCTTTAACACGATACCACACGGCTCCTTTTTCCTGTTCAAATTTGATCATAATAGTCGCAGATATCTTTTATCTAGAAAAGGACCCAAGTGTTTATGTTAAAATCAAAGTTTAATGACTTTAAATTTAATTTCAATACTAACAAATAGAAATCAATTTAATGATGGGCAATGATCATCAAACCGCTCTTTGTTAGAACCGTGTAGTATCTTTCAGTCAATTTAGAAGCCATACGCCATGTTTTATGGTCGAAACAATGATTTAATTGCGCCGTAAATTTTCAACCGTATGGGCTCTAAAATTATTGCGTTATCATCTTGCACCTCGCACTATACTAGTAGTTTTAATAGTTACTGAATAATTAATATTGAATAGGGATGACAAACTTTCAAATATAATTCTATCAAATATATTTTTTATGTATACGATTATAAAAAAACAGCCCCACATGCCCTAAAAATATTGCTTATTCACTTCCTTAACAATTCATACGCCATTAGTACAAAGCAGTGGCGATGGTGCGTCATCCCTATAATACTTGTGGAGTAAGTGAAACACACCCTACATGACTAATTCATGCACGCGGTTAACAGGGAGCCAAAGGCGGAGAAGAGGGCGAACAGCATTAGTTCGTTCGTGGCACTCGGCACTTGACAACCAGCTAACTGAGGGACGCGCTATCTTGATCCTCGACGACGCATCGGCACCGGAACACCGGCGGGGGAGGGGGCCGTTTGCTACGACGCGTACTCTCTACACGGCTAACGGATCAAGACTAACCAATTTACGTAAATTTAGTGAGAGCTCCAATCTCCTACATATTTATGTTCTCCCAATATCCTAGCGTCTGGGGTGTGGTGTATTTTTGTTGATACCAAATTTAGAGTTAAAATATTATTGTATGTAATTAATTAATTATTTTTATTATTAACATTCCACTTATTGTTTATCGTTTCTCGATGGATTATTACTTTTATTGTATATGGCGTTTATTTAATTGATTTTGAATGTAATATAAGATTTATTTACAAGTAAGTTGTCGTATGAACAGTTCGTACGTTGTTTCTACGGGGCCGATGTGAACCACTGGGTATTTGTTATCGATATAGTGTAATGACAGAAATTAAAACACTTTAGGATATATCTCATTCGAATAAGCTAAAAACCAAAGGTGCCCTTCATAGAAAGATTACGTTTTGTTGATAATATTTCAAGTTGAATGATTTTAAATGAAGTTGTATGTAATAATCGAATCGATTTTGTTTTAATCTCGATAATATTAGTATATTTAAATGAATTTTCACGACTATCTCAAATTATATTTACCTAATGCTTTTTTAGTAATTTTTATAATGTTCAATCACTCGTTAAAGCGCTGGCACACTAGCGTCGGTCTTACGATCCTTTCTATCTGTATATGGATATTTGCAATAATTGTATAAATAAAATATAGGGGCCGCCCTCGGTTCCGCAATACAGGAGTGCAATACGCCACTGGCTCCGGCTCGCGCTCGCACCGTGTACCGCGCACGCGCTGGCTCCCACGGGTCTCTTGTGCCTTGCGGAACTCTTTTCCTAGAACCGCGTATATTCTTTATCACATCACTCTTTACGTTTCTTTTTTTTAATATAAATTTTAGGACCTCGTGGACTCTACGGTGCACGTGTATACGATGCGACAGAATCGAGCACGGTTCAGTCTTGTTGCGAGAATTTAGCCTTGGCCTTATGAGAGTTATTATTAAAGTAAATATTATATGTAATCATTATATTAATAATTATTAGCGATTAAATGGCGGAGAACGCCATGCTGGATAGTGACAATTATTCTATATGCATGCTTCGACGAGCTTTTTGGTAAAGTACTAATTTAAAATTTAGTAGTTACTTTAATTGTGTAATCTTTAGGTGAATATTACATATATAATCTAGATAAGGGTATTTATTGTAGAGGATCAGCATAGAGTTACATTACAGTTAATTGAAATGTTATTCGTACATACTAATGAAACAGTGTAATGTTAAATTTATTGTGTTAGTTTAATCAAATGGAAAAAGATTAATATATTTTTTATTTTTAGCTAGTTGTCTGTCGCAAACAGGACGATACTTAGTTACCCATACGCGAGGGCGCGGTGACCTAAGTGACACCTCGTTGCGATATAGCAATAAACCAAAAATGATTCTTAATGTTTATATTATAAGTATCTAGAGTTGTATTCTGCTGATGTAAACATGTAAAAATTATAGAAAAAAAAACTAAAAAAAAATCCCTGCTTAGGCTATTATATTAAGGTTTCGGATATTTGTTGGGTTGAAATCTTGACGCGATATCTAGGAAGTTTTCATACGATTGTTGTTGTAAATTACCGGAATATCCGCATGTGAATTCTTATGAAAGTCTCTTAGTCAATATTTAATAGAAGTATGTCAATTTTTGACTTAGCAAAATTTTATACGTTATTTATAGTAAACTCTACTTTGAACATGATATACCGAGCGTCGCTTATAGACCAAAGAATAAAAGATATACATAACTTTTAATACTAACCTCAGACCGTACCAAACATTGTTTCCTGGCCCACATACTGGTGAAAAGATTTTTAAATGTCAACTTGTATGCAACTTGCTCCTGTATTTCATATCTATGTATGTCAAAATGCATGACTTTAACTAAAAATATCAGTTTTACCCTTCAATTTCCATAATATTTTGCAATATTTGTTTCACCTTGTTAACACTTTGAATAAAATCATCACCAATACGTGGCGCCAGCGTTAGATAAATCTTTTAGCTAATAACTATTACAAAATGTACTGCAAATACGTTGGAATCAATTATTATTAATTTATATCAGTCCTAAAATATCAACTCGGTTTCTCTTATAATTATACTATCGTATTTCACTGATTTTAATATTAAGCTAAGTCAATGTTTACTTATTTAATTCGATATAATGCTAATTCGTATGTAAGTAATCGTATAATAGTGTAGCAGTGATCTCCCAACCCTCGGCGCCTGACGTCCCCGGCCGCAGATAATACAACGAAAACTTTACAATTTACCTGTATTTATTACTTTTTTTAGTCTCTGTGGTGACTTTAGTGATTATTTTTTATAAACAATCTACAAATCAAAATTGTATAATTGTTTTATTTGGGTTTGAAATGTAAAATAATTTGATTATATAATAATAATTATGTATTAATTAAAGTCACCACAGAGCTTGTGTTTCTCTAGTTTCATATAGTTGATTGGATATTTTACAATAGTCTCGGTAAGGGTATCGCGCGAGGGCCGCGGGCGCCGCCACGATTCCGTCCAACAGTAGCTAGCGGGTAAGAGACGTCCAGTGGCTACCAACACGGCTACGTCATTTGCGGGACTACTCGATACATATCATCGTAATATTAATGTGTAATTAGAATAATGCGGTTTCATAGAGACTTTATTCAGTGTCCTCTTGTCTCGCCTACTTGTGTAACGGCTGCATGTCACGCTATCTATCTATATCTGTCGAGTTTTCGTTGTCGGAACTTTCGCTTGGTAAATATGTTCGCTTGGGTGGTGGAGCGTGCCGCGTGACATGGCCCGCACGCGACGGGGTAGAGCGGGGGTGTAGCGTCGCCTTGCAAGTTAGGTTAAGTGAAGCGGTAACACACAAACACCGTGCATCGGAAACATATCAATTCTGTGCCCCTTAATAAATAAATAAATACTAATCTAAGAGATACATATAATCGATCGTTCGGAGTATCAAATACATACTAAGTGTTGTTTTCGTGCGTTGAACATATAAGGTGACTACTTCGTTTTCGGAACGCAACACGCATAGTACCCGAGTAGTGTCGCGCAATTTATTTTAACTTACCGCAATAGATTACATTTATTTTTTATTGTTATACTTAGGCTAACGTTTTAATATGGCTTAACTACCAAAATATTTTTAGCGATTCAGCTTCTTGTTCAGTATTAAATGGACTCGTTTTGATTTAACGGTGACGAGGGCTAGCGCGTCGCTAGAACTTATTTGTATATCAAGCAAATTAAACCATACAAAGTATATAGTTAGTAATTAATTGTTAGATTTGTGTGACTTGGATTATTTAAAGCTTTTAGAGCAAAGGTAAAGTGTTATTGTGGTTTAAGAAATAAAAAAAAAACATAATGACATTGTAAAAATAGTGATAAATTTAGCTTAATTATCATTATTACAACTTTTATAGATGTTCATTAATTTCTTTTCTTACTTCATGGACTATTGTGGCATTGGAGACGTCATTGTTATTTCAAATAAATTTGAGCTCATCCTCAATCGAAGTTTTCATTCCGACATCCCTTCGAACTTACCATCTAACGAGTCTCCAAGCAGAAACTCTAAATCGTAGTGCTATAAAAAGCACACCAACCATTTCATTTGAACGTCGTAACCAACTGTTTCGAATTTGTTGTTCTATTTTGTCAATTCCTTGTTATTGAGACATTAGTGAAAATATATAGATGTATAGATTAGGATAGATTGAATTACATATAATTATCTACAGTTGAGCTTTTAAAACTGCTTTGTAGATTTATTGCTTTACACGTACGTTGCCTTGTAAAACAAGTTTTTGGGTAAAGTAATATTGAGCGAAGGAATTTGTTTTACAAGGAAGGCGGTACAATGGGCGTGAGCGCTATCAAATCTTCTTATTTCTACTAATAATTCGTTTGTGGCAGTGTTGTATTTATGTTATAATTAGTTTTAAAGCATTATAGGGTCCAAAGATTGGGAATAAAACATATGTGACAAATCCTGTTTGTTTCTTTATCATTTTATAAGTTTAACTTTTTTTTTGTTTTCATTTAATCCTTCTCTACTTCACCTAATATCCAATAAAAATTTTTTCTAAAGTTAAATTAAATTTTTGAAAGAGTTTTAAGTGATTTATTATGTATGATATTTTTATTACTTTACAATAATACCAGCTCTTAGCTTCAGCTCTCGATTCAGTATCCACGAGTAATATTATTGTTAAATTTGTAAGAGTTAGTGCTTTAGGGCATAGAATATTATATTATGCAAAATACAGTAAAACCACCGTATACGGTGTTGTGCTGGAATTCATTTTAAGTTAGGACAAATATAAACGGATATATGAAACAAAATATTTGCTGAATTTAATACTTGAATTGAAAACTTTTTCGTCTCTCGTTTTTACTTAGAAGCTTTTATACTTTCATAACAATGTCACTACACTCGTGACTTTTACTTCATTATATACAGGTGTGTTAAGCTTAAGCTAAGAATTTATTATGATAAAATTGCATTTTTTATTAATTTGTCTTTCATATTTATAACAATTAAAAATATTATACATCACTTTATTGGATAATAATAATGAGAGATATTTATTTTGTGAATTGATAACATTTTACTTAGTTTGTCTGTTTGTTTGCGTTTTCTTTTAATCTATAGAATTCTATATTGAATATAAAATAAGTCTAGGCATATTTGATCTGAGTATTCTGTATTTAGATTCAAGTCAATGTTTATTCAAACGCTAGACAATCCTATCTGTCACATATCATTCCGAATTTTGCAAAAATAAATAAGGCAGCTAACCTAAATATTCAATGAAGAAAATATATTTTATGTGTATTTCAGGATTCTATTGTTGAAATAGGGGTAATTTTTATAAAACAAAATTAAAATTATATAAAACAAGAAAAAACAATAATAAATATAAATTAAAATAAATATGGCTACTAAACCATATGAAAACAAATAGAATAAGTTTTTATGATTTTGTAAGTATTAGCTGGCGGATACTGTAGCTGACATGCCGAGTTGCTGCAAAGAGAGGAACAACTGCAAAAGAACGAGGGAATATTGACATCTATACATACTTACTATAACTGTATACATTTCATTGGAAATAAAGACTTTAATATTTAATAGTTTTAAACATAATCTCCAGTCGTGGCGCAGGGGCACAAATTGTGACTGTAAAACCAACTGGTTGTGGGTTCGACCCCCACTCGAAAAGATGAAATATGTATTTAAATTTATATTTCCATTTCTCCGTTCTGGTGTCGAGGCAAAACGCGGCGTTGAGTTCTGCCACTCATCACGCAATGCCTCCAGAATCCGGCAGAAAGTGGGGAACGGAGTGTCTTCACACTAGGTTCCCTCTGCCTACCCTTCTGTGTGCAGGATACAGCGTTAAGCTAATTTATTTATAATCTGATTTCTATAAATTTGGACAATAATTATAAGGGATGATGAATAAATTGCACTCCTAACACCAAATTTACTTACTGAACGGTGTATAATTCATATTCAAAGTTGTTATTAACTACACAATATTAAGTCCGTAGTTTCCATAAACATAAATTCTTAAATTCAATCTACTCCAGCTTAAAGGCAATCCACGCCAACCAGTCTAAAGTAAAACGTCACTACGGTCTCTGTAATTATTTAGACAATTTGAAGCTAGTGTGACCCCATTCTAAGGCCCCGAGCAAATTAGTGAAGTAACATTAATATCACATTAGCTCCGAACTTGTGCTGTTCGCGGCTAAAGCGACATTATACAGCGTAGTTTCAGACCATCTACTAATTAAATATTCACTGAATTTCTTTTATGTCTGAGATTTTAGGATTTCGTGCTGTGTTGAGTTGAAAAAGTGTTTTGTTTAGTTTATGTCTTTATTAAAATGAATAAGAAGCTTAAAATAAAATATATAAGATAATGCTGGTTTTTTTTTAATAAACGATAATAAATGATATGAATGAATATAGTATCATATATTTCCATTATCTTAAGTCTATTAATATTTGAACAATGCTAAATGCTTTTCGCTAAATAATTTCAAATAGATCACAATTTTTAAAGGTTAAAAGGTTGAAATATAATCTGAAATAATATATAATATAAGGATTCATAAGTATGAAACTTTTCAAAGAAAAAGTATGTCAAGGGTTTTTACCTTACTCAAGTACCTGAAATTCTAACGAGAGTACCGCAACAGATCAAATGTTTGTAGCTCACGTATAACTTATAACAATATACGACTGTCTAGAGCACAATTTACTAAATTACACAAAAACACCAAGCTTTTAAATATTACGTGTTTGTAGATATATCTATCTACAAAAAAAAATATTTTTTCGTCTTAAGTAATGAGTTCTGTCTGTACTCTTTATATGTATATAGCAGTGAATGGGAAAGCTTAAAGAGTAACAATGAAAGGCGTGCCACGACATGCTAGGAACTGTTATGCCTCCCCTGAGAGCAAACTTTAAAGGACTTTGTCTACTCCGCAAATTGCCTAGACTCTATTCGGCCACTCGTTAAAACTGGCTCAGTGCGTACATTCTACTTTAATTAAAGTTTATCCAGAACGGCCTAATTAGTAAATCTGGAATACTTAATTTTTCATTTCATTTTTGTTAAAGTCTTCCATATCTGTATTCGTATATGTGTAAAAATACTGCTAATGATGCTGTCTTTTTGATGATCTCAGACGAACATGAATGAAAAGTATTCAAAGAAATTTCAATATAAAAGAACAGTCGTCTATAGAATATAATGAGAAAACCAGGAGACAAATTGGTTCGTTCCTCACTTTCCGCCCGTTGCGTGTTAGATGTCTTAAAGAACGCCGCACTTTGTCACATTGAAAACACAATATAAAGGGTATGTGGTAGATTTGAAACCAAAACC
>DWMY01001011.1:0-17183 GCA_018249775.1 Heliconius hecalesia formosus | reverse complement strand
TTACAACAAAACAATTATTATGTGTTGGATAAAACACAGTGTTAGCAAGTAGGACTTGCTGGTGATTGAATGAAACGTGAAGACTATGAGTTGACAGATGTTTTCGCGCCAACCGTCACGGTAGGTGTCGCCTGCGGGTGCCAAGAGTAGATAATCTATGGACAGACTGGTAAGTTTGTAGTACCATAGACTAAAATCACGGATGACTTCTTCACTCTAACACTGTGTTTTATCCAACACATAATAATTGTTTTGTTGTAATGCAAAACAGTTATATTATATATAATAATATAAAGAGAATGCTATTTTGTAAATATTTTTACACATTTTTTTTTACATTCAAATTTTTATACGTTTTCTAAATAAGTATTTTTCTTTCCTAAGTGTGGAATAACACTTAAAAAATAAAGAAAAAGAACTTAAATCTGAAAGTGACGTAAAGTGTAACTTTAAGCGACGTTTGAAGGTTAGAAATGTTTGGCATTTCTGACATCTAAAGACAGGGAGTTTCACAATCTACACGCAGCTACAGTAAATGAGCTGCTGTAAAAGGAATAAGTGTGAGAAGGTATTTTTAGGGTAGGATTACGTTCAGAGCGAAGATTTCGGGAATGTGTCTCGTCTAAAAAAACTCAAAACGTTCTTTAAGGTAAGGAGGGGAAATTGGATTGAACAGAATATACTATAAGAAGATACAAATACGATTCCTTAAAAAATGACAACAGTCAATATAACCAGAAATCCAAAATATTATAATTACAAGTAGACTTATCACATAAAATCATTTCAATAAAATTTTACTTTATTAAAGCTAGTTAAGGATGATTTTTTAAAATGTTTTTTTAATTTTATTTACACATAATTAACAATTTAAAAATGTTATTCCACACTTAGGTAAAAAAAAAATTTTTAGAAAACGTATAAAAATTTTAACGTAAATATATTCGGATACTTGCGCGTAGGTGTCGATCGAGCCGAAGGATGCGCGCGAGTCGGAGCTGTACGTGGAGAAGGAGGGTGAGCCGCCGGGCCCCGCGCAGGCCGCCTTCAAGGGGCTCGTGCCCGGCCGCGCCTACAACATCTCCGTGCAGACCGTGTCCGACGCTCAGCTGTCCGCGCCCACCACGGCGCAGTACCGCACCGTGCCGCTGCGCCCGCGCAACGTCACGCTGCAGCCCGCCTTCCTGCGCGAGACCGCCTTCCGCGTGGCCTGGCTGCCTCCCGCCGAGCTCAGCGAGTTCGAGAAGTACCAGGTGTCCGTGGCGGCCGGCGGCGGCGCGGCCGTGCGCCGCCTGCCGCCGCAACTGCGCGCGCGCGACGAGCCGCCCGTCTGCGCCTTCGACGGGCTCGAGCCCGGCGCGCCCTACACCGTCACCGTCAAGACCATGTCGGGCAAGGTCACGTCGTGGCCCGCCTCCGCCGACCTCACGCTGCGCCCGCTGCCCGTGCGCGCGCTGCAGGGCCGCCGCGTGGACTCGGCCGAGGGCGGCGGCGTGTTCCTGTGGTGGCGCCCCGCCGAGGGCAGCACGCAGGACGAGTACAAGGTGTCGTACCACGAGACGGGACCGTCGCGCGACGACAGCAACTCTCTCACCACCGCTGCCACTAACGCCACGCTGGAGGCGCTGCTGCCCGGACGCAACTACACATTCACCGTAACTACTTGCTATTATTTTGTAGATATATTAAACTAATTTATTAACGATCAAAATACTCTGTGAAGTATATAAATAATATGAACTTAATAAACGATAATCAATAATCAACGATAATCGCGTGCAGGTGTCGGCGGTGTCGCGCGGCGTGGAGTCCAACGACAGCACGTTCCAGGCCGCCACGCGCCCGCTGGCGCCGGCCCTGCGCGCCGCCGCGCCCGCCCAGCGCGCGCTGCGCCTGGCCTGGAGCTCCGACGTGAACTCGCGCCAGGACCGCTACGAGCTGCGCTACCGGCGCCGCCCGCCCGCCGGCGCGCCCGCCGCGCCCTACCGCGCGCTGGACACGGCCGAGACCAACGCCACGCTGGACGGGCTCGTGCCCGGCGCCGTGTACGAGATCCAGCTGGCCGCCGTCAGCAACGGACTGGTGAGCGAGCGCCACACCGTGCTCAAGCCCGTGCGCCCGCTGCCGGCGCAGCGCGTGTGGGTGGAGCGCGCCTCCTCCAACGCGGCCGTGGTGCGCTGGCGCGGGCCGGCCGCGGGCGACGGCGTGGTGGGCGCCTACTGGCTGCGCTACCGCACGCCGCGCGCGCCCTGGCGCCGCCTGGACCCGCTGCCGCCCACGGCCGATGTGGCCGAGATCGCCAACATGACGCACGGCGAGCGCTACACCATCCAGCTGGACACGGCCAGCGAGGACGCGGGCGGCGAGACGGCCGACAGCGGGCAGCCGCTCACGGCCGAGCACACGGTGCGCCCGCGCCCCGTGTCCGACGTGGCGCTGCTGGCCGACACGCGCAACGTCACGCTGGAGTGGCCGCGCCCCGCCGGCCGCGTGGAGTGGTACGAGGTGCGCTGGCGGGCCGAGGGCCCCTCGCCTGCCCTCGAGGCCGGCGAGGCCGGCGAGGGCGGCGCGCGCAACGTGAGCGCGGGCGATGGCGGCGGCGGAGGACGCGCGCTGCTCGAGGACCTGCTGCCGGGCCGCGGCTACGAGGTGTCCATAGCGGCTCACTCCTACGACCTCTCCAGTGACCTCTTCAAGACGCATACGCGCACTCGTACGTACACCTGACATTTCTCACACTGCCTTCTTATCTATTTATTTATAAACCGCGATGTATAAATGTATAATTCGCTTATCATTTAATTTAATGTACATAAAAAAATAAAGATATTTAAGATCTTTCTTAGAACACGCCTTATGTCAGAAATGATTGTTACGTTACTCATTACGAAAACATATAAAAATTTTAACCTACCGGGATTTGAACCCACGCCTCTTTGGAAACCGTCCAATTGTTACATTAAACTAAATATTACATTTTTCCTAAAACACAGTTCTATAATGTATTTGTTGTTAAATTTATATTATTAATGCTAAAATGCGCCGGCAGGTCCGTTGATTCAATCTGAAATGACTATCGTCAACGAGTCCGGCGACAACGACGACAACGACACGCTGCCCGCTATATTGGTATGTGCTAAAATGATTGTGATGTGAAGGATGTATTTGTGTTGACAGCAACACTCACTTAATGTTCTTTGCTTTTTGTAATATGTGTACAGGTGATCTACACGCGCACGCCCGACTCCGTGACGGAGTTCGACTCGTACCGCTTCGGGCTGCAGGGCGGCGGGGAGCCCCCACGCTGGCAGGAGCGCCCCGCCGCGCCCCCCGCTGCCCCCGCGCCCGGCCAGCAGCAGGTCGCGTTCCGCGACCTCGTGCCCGGCCGCCTCTACAATGTCACCATGTGGACCGTGTCGCACAACGTGACCTCGCACCCCGTGCAGCGCCCCACGCGCCTCTACCCGCGCCCCATCGCCGGCCTCAACGCCACCGCCGTGGGCGCGCGCGACGTGGCGCTGGCCTGGGCGCCGCCGCCCGGCGACTACACGGACTTCGAGGTGCAGTACCTGGCCGACGACGAGCTGGAGACGCGCGCTACGGCGCAGCCCGTGCTGGCGCTGGCCGACCTGCGCCCCTACACCGCCTACACGTTCACGGTGGTGGTGCGCGCCGGCACGCCCGCCACCATCCTCACGCGCTCGCGCGCGCGCTCCGCCACCTTCCGCACGCTGCAGGCGCCGCCCGCCGCGCCCGCGCTGGCGCTGGCCGACGCCACGCCCACCGAGCTGGCCTTCGAGTGGCGCCTCGGCGCGCGCGACGCGCACGGCGAGCTGCGGCGCTGGACCGTGGAGTACGCGCCGGCGGACGGCGGCGCGGCGCGCTCGGCGCACTTCCCGGCCGAGGCGCGCGGCGGGCGCGTGGCGGGGCTGGCGGCCGGCGGCGAGTACGAGTTCCGCGTGTTCGCGGAGAACGGCGCGGGGCGCGGCGCCGCGGCGCGCCTGCGCCAGCGCATGGCCATCGCGGCGCCCCCGCGGCCCACGGCGCAGCCGGCCGAGGTGCGGCGCTCGGCGTCCACGGTGGCGGTGCGCTTCCGCGCGGACTACTTCTCGCCGGCCAACGGCAACGTGACGGCGTACACGCTGGTGCTGGCGGAGGAGGCGCGCGCGCCGTCGCCGGCGCGGCTGCCGTCGTGGCGCGACGTGCAGCGCCTGGCGGTGTGGCCGCCGTACCAAGTCACGGAGCCCTACTACCCGTTCCGCTCGTCGGCCGTGGAGGAGTTCACCATAGGCTCGGAGCGCTGCGAGGACGGCGGGCGTGCGTACTGCAACGGGCCGCTCAAGCCGGGCACGCGCTACTACGTGAAGCTGCGCGCCTTCACGGCGCCCGACAAGTTCACCGACACCGCGTACACCGCGGTGTACACGGAGGCGGACCACACGGGCTGGGCGGCGGGCGGCGCGGTGGGCGGCGCGCTGCTGGCGGCGCTGGCGGGCGGCGCGCTGCTGCTGCGCCGGCGCCGCGCGCGCGCCGCCCCCGCGCCGCCCGCGCCGCCCGCCGCCGCGCGCCCCGTGCGCGTGGCCGACTTCCTGGACCACTACCGCCTCATGTCCGCGGACTCCGACTTCAGGTAACGAGACTGTCAGTGGATAAGTTCACTTTCAATGTCGTCTCTTTGTTCTCGGGTGAGATTTTTTACAATAGTGGACTGAATAAAACTTTATTTTCAGAAGCAACATCTTAGTTTATTTCTATCCTAAAGCATATTTTAAGATACGTTTTTCGATCTGAACAGGTTCAGTGAGGAGTTCGAGGAGCTGAAGCACGTAGGACGCGAGCAGCCCACCACGGCGGCGGATCTGCCCTGCAACCGCCCCAAGAACCGCTTCACCAACATCCTGCCCTACGACCACTCGCGCTTCAAGCTGCAGCCCGTGGACGACGAGGAGGGCTCGGACTACATCAACGCCAACTACGTGCCCGGCCACAACTCGCCGCGCGAGTTCATCGTGACGCAGGGCCCGCTGCACTCCACGCGCGACGACTTCTGGCGCATGTGCTGGGAGTCGGGCTCGCGCGCCGTGGTCATGCTCACGCGCTGCGTGGAGAAGGGGCGCGAGAAGTGCGACCGCTACTGGCCCTACGACACGCGGCCCGTGTACTACGGCGACATCGCCGTCACGGCGCTCAACGAGAGCCGCTACCCCGACTGGACCGTGACGGAGCTGGCCGTGTGCCGCGGCGCCGAGCAGCGCGTGCTGCGCCACTTCCACTTCACCACGTGGCCCGACTTCGGCGTGCCGTCGCCGCCCACGGCGCTGGCGCGCTTCGTGCGCGCCTTCCGCGAGCGCTGCCCGCCCGACGCGCGCCCCGTCGTGGTGCACTGCAGCGCCGGCGTGGGCCGCTCCGGCACCTTCATCACGCTGGACCGCGCGCTGCAGCAGCTGGCCGCGCACGCCGACGCGCTGGACCTGTTCGGCATGGTGCACGCCATGCGCCGCGAGCGCGTGTGGATGGTGCAGACGGAGCAGCAGTACATCTGCGTGCACCAGTGCGTGGTGGCCGCGCTGGAGGGCGCCGACCTGGCGCCGCCGCCGCCCAACAACCACCACCACAACGCCGCCTTCGAAGGTAACTCCCCGCCGCCCGGAGAGCCCCCACGTGAGCCGGCATGACCACGATCATGATGACGACCTTTCCACTTATAACCAAATAACATGTAAACTTCTGATCGTCTCCAACACATAACTTTAACAAATACATATTTTTCTGAATAAATTTAAAGAGTGTGTAGCGACATAATGTAACGTCCACTAGAGTGAGCCGTCACCCACAATGATGGCCTAAGATCCCATTGCTTAAATCTGTAGGGATCAGTAATTCTAATGAAACTTATATTTAAGAATGATACATGATAGTAGAATAGATTACATTAGGGTTGCCTAAAAGAATCCTGCCGTAATCACCTTAAATTAAATGTTTTTCGTAACTCGTTTTTGGAGAAAATTGCACTCGTATGTTTTTTATGTGAATCGCACATCATTTGAAATAAAATCGCATAAGGAATTGCAAAGACAATGGTTGCCAGCCCTCAGTCTGCCACAAGCCCAGGGTTGCCTGGTTTAAACAGGTCACTTAATATTAATGTTTGCACTCATGTGTTTTTTAATGAATTATATATCAAATTAAAGCTTATTTTTTTCTCATCACTAAAATACATGGTTGCCTGGAAAATAACTGCCGCAAGCAAAGGTTGCCATCATTTGAAATATTTTAATCCGATTCCTTTTGACTGAGAATAGACCAATGATCCCAATTTATGTCTTACATTAACCGACTGCGTACTGACTGTCTGGTTGAACCGGAATGATTTTGTGACACTCTGACACTTACACCTTCACCGCATGTTTGTTTCAGACGACGAGGGCATCGCCGAATCGGGCATGTGACAGTGACCGCGACACCGCGATACCGGCGACACTACGAAACTGCCGACACCGGCACTTAGTGTGGTCACTTTTTGTACTTAACTTTGTTAGTTACTTCTCTGTATAATAGTTTGTATTGTTTACTATAGTTTTGTATAAATGTATATTAATCCATGCGGACCCATCGTGTATATAGGCAAGGCCGCTCTTATTTGTTACTATTGATCCACCTATATATGTACCAAAATCACAAAGTTTATTTATTACCCGACACGACGACGGTGACTCCTCGACAATTAAATGATCTTGTATTAATCAGAGGTGGTTGTAACAAATATTTCTTTTTGAGAGCTGTTTCGTATTTGATAATGATATATTGTTTGCAAGTGTACTTATTTTTTGTACTTAAGTAATTGTTTTAAACAATGACAGTCCGAATCTCATTGAGTACTTAATAGAGTGTAGCCCCGGAGCGAGGGATACACTATATATTTTTAGATTTTTTATAATCTTTTATATTTGATATATGAAATATATTAATTACATTTGTGACACAGTAGAACCTCTTTAAATCTAACTTCCACTCAGTTAATGTTTCTTGTTAAATATGCAAATTGTAAGATACTCAGTTTGTTTAACCTAATTTGAATTAATTCATTAATCGGCTTCTAAGGGTACTATAATTAATTTAAATTCGAATCTACCGACAGACAAATACTTCAGATATTGAGTAATAATGGTTTTTGTCTTTTCTTAAGATGAAAGGGAGCAGAACATTTTTTTTTGAATTGTGGAAGTTTTCAATTTAAAAAGATTATATTGTACTTGTTTTTAATAAAAGTTGTAATTTTAAGAAATAATTAGTCATAAATAAAAGTATATATATGGCAAACAGGTTAATAATAAAATATTCTACAAAATCACAGGTAATGCTGACATAAAATATTGCTTTTTTTAACTTTCGTGTTTACGGAAACTGTTGAGTTCTAACTCCAATTTCATACAAAATATAGTATAAAAGAAATAAATAACAATGTTTTATTTAATTTGCTGCAAGTGTGGTAACATTGACTGTACATTATTGAAATAAAGTATAATATACTATTTTACATTTTCTTTTGTTTGCTTTTATATTGATAAGTGGATACTTAACTACCCGTAACCTACTTCTTGCCTATCCTATTATAGATTATCCTATTTGACAAAAGAAAGTCAAATTTTTATACTTATGTTAGTATGCTAGGAACGTAAAAAACGTTTGTACCAAACATGTATTTGAATCAAATAAAGATTATCAAGAAGGTCATATAAATTACATTGTAACATTAAAATTATCTTTTTGGATTAAATATTTGTCATCTTAAAAAATAAATATGTGGGAAAGAGAACATTATTATTATTAGAAAATATTATAATCAGTACCAGTACATTTTTTTATGTTCGGACTTCGGTGTAATAATTAAGAGTGTTCCTAGCAATATAGAAACTAGAATTCTCTATTTTACGCTCTGTTCTCTTTACTAGTTAGCAACATGTTCGCAACGGCTATATTTGAGTGTAATATATTAATTTAATGATATATAAATATAATACTCTAATATATTCATTTAATATACTCGTTTAGCGAAGTGTTTTGTTTGAATATAAACATTAATATGTTATCTTTTATCTCTTATTTCAGAATAAATAGTATATATATTTTTTGTATATATTATTGCATAATAAAAAACAAGCTAAATATTAAAAAATATATATATTTTTATTAACATTTTTAAAAGTTATTATTATTGCCATATACAAAAATATAAAAGAAAAGGCAAAAACAAAAACGTCCGACTAAGTGCCCCCTGAATTAATACGTCATTCAAGGTTAAGAGTGAAATCCGTGCTAATATTTAATATTACCTATTTCATATTTTTATATTTTTTACTAAAAATAATCTAATATTTTTTACTTATTACTATCATAATTGTTGACAAATGGTATCAAAGCATAATTTAGAATGTGAAAAAAAAATTATAAAGATTTACGATCGTTGCATACAAAGAAATCCAACGACAGAGTGCGTGTGAGTGAGGCGTCACTATCTATTACCTATATGAGAGTTGGGAACTGAACTTGTGACACAAATTAACGCGAACGAATCAAAGGAATAGATCAAAATGAACGCTAAGCTGTTATAAGTAATAAATAGATGAGGATGTTATGTAAAATTCTTAAATATTTTTTTTAATAAAATAAACACCTCTAATACGGTACGGTATATTGTATGCTGTGCACAGAACACATATACCCAAAGGGTATGATGCTGTGGTTCAGTGTAAAGTAGTATTCACTTTTAATAATTTAAAGGTTGCACCACAGACTACTAATTGTGATCTACGATAAAATAAAACCGAAAAAGGGCAAATCAATTGTAATTAATACATTTTGTTTAAAATATTAATATTATAACATTATTGATGAATATTTTTTTCTTTTACAAGCAGTACCGTAAGTTAAATATAGTTCTTATCTGTTCCGTTAAGTAATAGTTTCTCTCTGGTAGAACGTATAATAATTGCTTATGGTAGGCACAGAACTTTCACTGTCAGTTTGTGTGTGTGTGTGTATGCCGTTTGCATGTGTATACAACAAAGTGTAAAGTCACAATTTTGGCAGTTGTGTGCGTTCAAAAGAACTCGCTTGTCGCGTTGCGGTGCGTGTGCTTTCCACGATTGACTTTCATCGCCTCGTAAGTTTGTGAATTTTATATATTATAGTGCATTTAGTGGCCTTCGAGCTTTCTATGATGCTAAATAACATGAAGTACGGGCGGCCCTGCCGCGGGACGGTCAGGATCCGCCAAGAATATTCGATCGGATCGTGTCGATGCGTCACCTTTGTGAGCCATTTTACAAGTTCCTGTTATTCTAGAATCTGTATGAATCTTTTGTATTGTTCATTGTGAGCACCGCGTCTATATCGCGGTGAGGATGAAGCATCATCACAGATGGTAATGTAATGGGCCAAAACGCATTCTAACCTCCTACAATGGTCGAGCCAGGGAAGTGGTATTTAACGAGCAGTAGCGACTAGCGTTAGATGCTCCAAGGGACACTTGGGGTACGTTTTTTACACACATCTCCTGTCACTGAGTAATAGTTTGAAAGATCGTCCCCAAATACTATTATAACAGTTGATATTAAGCTTTTGTCCATGATATGCATATCTTTGCTTAACATTTAGGTTAATTACTTAAAAAACTACTAAATATTGTTATAGGTATTATCCTTTTACATCGTATTTTTTTTGAGGCACTCAACTCAGTGTTGTTAAATTATTAATGTGTACATTTTTATGTGTGATATCGTTTTTTCATATCTAATTTCCTTTCCTTAAGATTTTAAGTGTGTACGGTTTTATAAATCAATTGATACATATAAAGTTAAAAATTATTTTAAAGTTTAAAATAATTAATTAATTATTAAATAACAATACATGCATATTAAATATTCATATGTTATAGATGACATACAATTATGAACAGCATAATATTAAATTTAGTCGTGGGACAATTTGGACATGTTTATATTAACAATTTTGGGTTTATTTCATAGTATATTTGGACATGTTACGCTTATGCGCAATTATTTTTTCTTAAAGTTTAAAAATTTCATCAAACAATTTATAAGTAAACAAAATATTAATTCAAATTAATATTGCAGACAACTTATTTTTTATGAAATCCTATTTCATTGGAAAATGGTAATGAAAATAATATGGAGTATGTATATAGATAAAGACGTTGCCAGCATCTCTGCTAGACACTGCTGCGCTAGGACAAGGACAAGGTTTGAATTTGGGTTTATAGAGCAATATGTTGCTTGCATTGATGTATAGTTACATGTAGGGGTGTGTTGAATGCATATTGAGTTGGCAAGTCTGGTTAGTAGGTCAGGCAGGCCGCGGGGTCGCGCCGCACGGGCGGCAGCGGCAGCGGGAGCGGCCGCGTGCAGCGCATCTGGGTCACTGGTAGCGGAGCGGACGCCTGCAAGTGGGTCGCCCGGGCCCCGTCCCCCGGTCCCCCGCCTATTGCGCTTTAATTGCTCTTCGATTGTCAGGGATCAAACATACATTAGGCCACAAACGGAGCGGGCGCTGTCCCTGCGAGTGATTCGGCGCGACGACGTAGGTCTTGACCTTGGCTAGGTTAGGTACGTGCGGCCAACGACCTCGCCCGCAATGTCGAACTCACTTGGATGTGTAACATAAATGAGGAAAATTACAAACGTTTGAAATTTCTTCTACTGCTGTATATAGGCTGTATATATACTGTATATGCGCTCATTGCGATCGTGTTGTTTCGTTAAAACAAGCGCGAATATATCTAAATATTTCATCAATGTAACAAAGAGTTTAACTCACTAATTATCAAATTGAGACACGAAAACTTTCTTAAGCTATTTAACTTTGTTCGCGGAGATTGTTAGTAGCCACGTTTTGTTGCCCATCTTCGGAATTGCAAATTTCGGAACATCCCCTCTTAGTGCTACACCCTTACGGGCCTACACTCTCACAGGCGCCAGATCTCAAATCAGTTTGAGCTATTTAGGATTACTAAATATATAGTTTTATTATACTCAAAAATTTCCTTAGTCCTTCACGGCACTTGCTAAGTAGTTCTTTCTATACATAATTGGTATATTGATCACAACAGGTGTCCGCCGGCGCTAAACACCGTTACTTCCACACGTGGAGAGTCACGCCGTCCCGCGCGTTTACGCTTAATTCAGTATATACAAGATAAAGTATTTCCCGCATTTTGCGTCGCCGCAGCCCCCACAGCCCCCGCACCCTTTTATATTTATCCCTTGATAGTCGTTCTCCACTCCCCTATATTTAAACATAACTATAACTTCGCTATTGATTATTTCTTTTATTACTTTATTAATAAAACTATTATTAAATTTCCATCATTAACTATCGACCTATCCACAAAAACATACTAAATGACGAAATATAATAATAAATTAAAAATTATAATAAAATTTCGATAGACTCCAGTGATTTTATAAAACAGTCCGCTTTGTTGGCGATTGTATTTTTTTTATTTAGTTTCGTTGTAGACGGACATATTCGCAATCACCAAAAATCATTCTAGTGTCGTGCGAGATGAAGGCGGGTGCGGTGGCGGGGGAGGCGCGGGGGGGGCGCCGGGTCGACGACCGCGCTGGAGGCGCGTGAGCCGCGTGGAGCGCGCGGTCAGCTCGCACCTGGGGGATGCACCCGGTCACTGACACCGCGGCGCCGCACCACGCCGCACCTGCACCCCTCGGACTACGGTCCTACTAAATACGAGTATACTCTCCCACTCTATTTACAATTATTCACTGTATTGACAGTACTGTCGATTATATCTCCTAATTTTTCACTGCTCCGACGTTGGGGTGCGCGCGCCGCGTATAGGGACGACGTCGCGAGGGCTCGCGGTCGTGGGGCTCCTGAGGAGCGCTGGGGGCGTCGACCCCGCACTATCGAGCGGCTTCTGCCACCCTTCGACTTATCGCATTAATTCGGCGAGGACCGACGAGTTCGATCACATTTTGAAGTACCCCGCGACGACCGTCGGCCGCCAGCTGTCGACGATGAAGTGCCCGACCATATACTACGAAGAGGTCTATGTTTACTACCTGACTACCTGACTACTGACCTGGCCTGATTTGGATATCCTCTGCATTAGATACTTCATTTTATACTACATACTAGTGGACCCGCGCGGCTTCGCCCGCTTATACTATACGAATATTTATTTAATATATTTAAGAAATAAATTTTCAATAAAATTTTAATAATTAACCTTAATAATTAAAATAATGCAAAAAAGTATTATTTTTTTAGTAAACATAAGTAAGAGAAATCCCGAGTAAATAAAATGAGTAAACAAAATAAGTAAAAGTCATTAATGTAAATTATTAATATTACAAAATATACCTACTATTATAAATGAACAAAAAATAATGAGTCAACGTAACCAAATGAAATTATTAATAATTATTGAAATAAATAGTAATTACTGAAAAAGAAACTAAACAAAACCAGTTGTGTTATCAATATTATAAACCTAAAATAAAAATTAAAAGTAACACGAAATATTAGTACACGGTATTTATAATACCGTGTCCTACCAGAATATAACAAAAGAAAATAAATAAACTTACCGGGAAATAAAAACAAATTCTAACGAATCTACTTCTCGGATAAGCCAAGAGAACCAATAATTGGATCAGCGGTTTGGGTGCGATTACATCACAGACAAACAGACATACAGAATTACTTATTAACAAGTTTTTATTAAGTAAATCTTTAAAACTGAGCGGATGGCCGTGTAGAGGAGATATGTCCTGCGAGGTGTATCGACCCGAGTTGAGTTTAATGAACTCTATTGCAAATATTAATTCTTTACAATGTGACTGTCGGCGTAGTGGTAATGGTAGTCGTCGCAAGTGTACTCACTTCGATCACCAGATGTGGATGTTATAAATTCCCCGTTTGATAAACCCCTACGTAATAGGTTGCCTCGCGTGCTAGTATATTTGACAATTAATTAATTAATAAAAGTCATATATTGTATGTATTGTTGTATTTGTTAGATACTCGTGCAGTAACACGAGTATGGAGACTACATTATTTTACTTAAGTTAATTCTGCGACCGTCTCGTCTTATACATACATTATCAGTTGGGTATTTTATAGAATACCTAGGCTATGAAAAATATTTTAGGTATAAGTATATAATAAAAATATACAGGTATAAGTATTATCAAATTTTGTTTTAAATTAAGAAACATAGAAATGTATAGACGAATGGCTGCATGTGGTTTTTGAAATAATAAAAGGAATAGTGTAATTATGTGAAAAACATTTGTACTAGAACATGATTTTCTTTTATGTACATATATATATATATATATATATATATATTCATCATCCTTGCATCGCAGATTAGCAAAATAAATACAGGTGATATCTTAGTACACCCCCTTTTCCCTTGTGCTATACTGAACACCGCTACCCCCAATACTCCCCTCCCTCCTTTTCGACCCTCGCGTGATTCAAAGGAGGCCCCTTATCTGCCCGACAAGCCATAATTTATGGTTTCAAAAATATAACATAAACAAAACTAGTTAGATACGATTTCACGAACTAGTTAGTCACGAATATTTGAAACGTAATTCGCGACGTCATAGGCATCGAATAATTTACCCAAGCTCTAATTATTTTGAATGATTTAATTTAACCAATATAATACCACATTATTCATAGTTTCCTATGTGCTAAACACGTGGATATTGTTACGTTGGCTGCAATTAGAGGGTTAAAAAAATACGATTATTTTATATCTTAAACTTATATTAATAAAAATGAAAATACAAATTTTATCTAAAACTAAACTATATCTAAGACTACTGCCTTCGATGTTGGAAAAACAGTAATCTGTCTCAACCTAAATTAATCTAACTTAACCTACGACTTAATTACTCCACGATGGAATAATAAGTGTGGGAACAGAAGAAATTCCTTTCCCACCGGCGCTGTTCACCCGATCTCTCCTTTGTCAGCGTGTTGTGGCGCTCGGCCGCCTATCAGACGGACATATAATATTAAATAAGTTTCCGCCTGTGACACCGAGCGGTATACAACACCTGGTTACTTGTATAATATAAACTATAAATAAATAGTAAGCTAGCCGCAAGTGGAGCGCTTCTCTTGTCTCTATGGAGAAAGGTACCTAAAGCGGCAAGTTTCTAAATGATGGAGAACAAAACATGTATAATCGTATATGTTTTATTACCTCCCTGGTATTTTTTACCCGGTAGCGACCAACGCCAGGTTTCATGGCGTAAAAACTAAGTAGTGTCTAATACAAAATATGAAAATGATAATAAACCTTTGTCACATGCGTTTCGTTTCTACGGACATATTTGGAATTTAAAAATATTACAAATCATATTTATAAATTATTTTCCTTGTTTAATGATAAATATATATATATATATACTTACATGAAAATATAAAAAAAAAATATTTATTTTATATTTTCAAGAATATGCTTGAATTATTTTAGATAAAAAGTATTCTATTTGAACAATATTTAGAATTGGCGTTAAAATATTTTACTTAGTAGTAAAGAAAAGCAAAAATTGCATTTTTCCGTCAACTATTAACATCAGCATGTTTAGTGTAACGGATAAAAGTAATGAGCAGTTTCTGTATCTAAAACTTTATTGGTAGCCGGCAAAACTGGCATTTTTGACACTTCAAGTATACAAAGAGGCCAGTCGTGGCTCATAGGCGCAAAGTTGTGGGTTCGATCCTCACTCGAGGAAATCAAACTCAAATAATTTTCTGTGATCCTATTGTAAAAGTGTACACATTGTCCCATAAAAAAATACGGATTCGATGCAATCGAGTTAAGGGTGCACTAAGATTAAGCCTATTTCTATATTATGAACATCACCAATTTTGGTAAAATCATTAATGTTTTTCTTACCATACATAACATGATATATTTATTTAAATGTATATTTCCATTTCTTCGTTCTGGTGTCCAAGCAAAAGCGCGAAGCTGAGTTCCGCGACGTCTCCAAACATTGTATGTAATATAAAAACCGCTACAGGATAAGACGTCTGTTGCAGAGTGTTAGCGGAGGCGATCCTCGAGCGCGACCGGAGCGCGGGCAGAGCAGAGCGCGGGCAGTGCGCGGTCACAGCGGGGTGACACCGGCCGCAAGACGGACAGCGCGCGGCAGCCGGGGCCCGTGCTGCGCGCCGCGGGGCGGACTCCGGTCCCCCCGAGGCGGCGCTGGGTCCCGCCATCCTCGCTGCGGCACCACGAGGTGCCCGACGGCGACGCCAAGCACGACATCATACACAGGAAGGTACGTCACCGCACCCCGCACTCCCTACCTATACCCACACCCACATACGACGCTAACGCAGTCGCGCAATGTGCAGGTGCGCGGCATACTCAACAAACTCACTCCGGAGAAGTTCCAAAAGCTGAGCGATGACCTCCTCGGACTTGAGCTGGACTCGGACAAGGTGCTGAGGGGAGTCATCCTGCTGATCTTCGAGAAGGCGCTGGACGAGCCCAAGTACTCGTCCATGTACGCGCAGCTGTGCAAACGGCTCAGCGAGGAGGCGCCCAACTTCGAGCCGCCAGGGCAGCCCTGCACCTTCAAGCTGCTGCTGCTCAACAAGTGTCGCACCGAGTTCGAAAACCGCGCTCAGGTGATCACGCGCGCTCGTGCGCTCTTATTATAACCTTATACATAGATAGATATGAATATTATTCTTGCACTTCCATTACCGGTTTTGCTAATTCTTTACTCACAGGTATTACCATTCATACAAAAATATTAAAAAAATTGCCATAGAAATAAAGTCTTCTGAAGATCACTAACGATCCTTAGAAGAAGTAATTCGTAAAGTTTTTATTAATCTTTAATTAATCTTAAAGTAAAAAAATTTACATAGTGAATGGAATAATTTCCCGCCCGTCCCTATGGCTAAAAATTATCAAAAAATAATAGTAATTTATGAACAATTAAATTGTCGTTTTTCATAATGGAACCACAAGTTCATTATACTTAGTTGTGTACAATATGAATGTTCAACCTTTTGTGATATGACAAAACAATATATTTATTTTAGAACTTTATTAATATGAGTGTTGTGGTAATTTTAAAAACTTCTTATACAAAACAGGCGTTCGCGGCGTTCGAAGATAAAGTGCTCACTCCGGAAGAAGAAGAAAAACGGCATCTTGCCAAGTGTAAGATGCTGGGGAACATCAAGTTCATAGGCGAGCTCGGCAAGCTGGAGATCCTGGCCGAGTCCATCCTGCACCGCTGCATACAGAACCTGCTCGCGCGCCGCGCCGCCGCCGAGCACCACGAGGACCTGGAGTGCCTGGCGCAGCTGGTGCGCACGTGCGGGCGCGTGCTGGACTCGGAGCGCGGCCGCGGCCTCATGGAGCAGTACTTCGCGCGCATCGACACGCTGTCGGCGTCGCGCGAGCTGGCGCCGCGCATCCGCTTCATGCTGCGCGACGTGGCCGAGCTGCGGCGCGGCGGCTGGGTGCCGCGCACGGCCGTCAGCGCCGAGGGGCCCGTGCCCATCCACCAGCTGCGCGCCGACGACGAGCCGCGCCGCGAGCGCGAGCCCAGCGCGCTGTTCCGCGGCGGCCTGCGCGCGCGCCCGCTCGACGACGTGCTGGCCGGCCTGGCGCTGCAGCCGCCCGCCGCGCTCGTGCCGCCCTCCGACAAGCTGTTCGGCAACGGCCTGCGCGACGCCTTCCGCCAGCGCTCGGCGCCCGGCTTCTTCCCGCGCTCGCACTACAAGCACGGCCACCAGCACGCGCACCAGCACGCCAAGGAGGCCGTGGGGCGCAGCAAGGCGCGCGTGCCCGTCACGGGCCTGCAGGAGGTGCAGATGCGGCCGGCGCCCAACTCGCTGCTGTTCACGGCCAACCGCATGTCGCGGCCGCAGCAGCCGGCGCCGCCGCTGGCCTCGCAGGCCGTGCTGGCGCCCGCCTTCACCAGCGCGCCGCCGCTGCTCAAGGAGCCCGCCATCACCATCAAGCCCGCGCCCGACAAGAAGGACAAGCCCAAGAAAGATAAGGTCACCACTTACATTAACTATACACATCAACAACACATGTAAATCCACAAAATAATCCTGATTAATTAATTACCAATGATAAAAATATG
>DWMY01001010.1:0-17185 GCA_018249775.1 Heliconius hecalesia formosus | reverse complement strand
GAAGAACTGTTTGACTTGTTACCTGCCGCCGAATTTTCTAACCGCACAGTACGACATAAGCTGAAATATCATCCACACCACCTGGATACGTGGCAATCTACTACTGTGCGGTTTCGTAGGAACTTCCCGAACGCTCGTTTGCCTTGTCCTTTTCCATAAAAAAATAAAAAAAAAATAGCAGCCCAAGTGTTCTTAGATAGGTGACGTTAATAAAAAATAATTATGGCGGCTGTGGTACGCCATTGGACTTAGTGAAAAAAAAAAAATTCGTTCCGAATGCTACAATATGGGTATCAAATTCAAGAGCTTAATTTCAGGATTTCAAAAAGGTATATCATAATTATCATTACCATAATAAATTCTAACAAAAAAATGAAAAATAAAAAAATATTTGTAATAAAAACAAAAACCCCGACTGCATCAAACTAAAAAGAAAATAAACAAGCCCAATAGTTTATTAGGTTTAACAGTCGGGACCTATAAGTAATTCTTTAATCGATAAAATGTTTACCAGGAACCCCGCATAATTTAAAGAGGTCCCGACTGTTAATCCTAATAAACTATTGGGCTTGTTTATTTTCTTTTTAGTTTGATGCAGTCGGGGTTTTTGTTTTTATTACAAATATTTTTTTATCACAAGTATCGATTTCAGTTCCGAAAAACTTCATCAACAGAAAGAAAAGATTTTTATTCTGCCGGTGATCTCATTAAGAATTTTCCAAAGCTTATTAGTTAATAATAATGTCTTGTTTTTTAAATAATTATTTTTGTTAATAATAATGTCTTGTTTTATATTGTCATTTTTAGATTTTCGAATAATTTAAACTTTTTAATCCATTTATCACGTTTTATTTCATCTTTTAACTCGACTCTTATGTTAACGTTTTGGTCTTTTCTGCCATGCATCCTTTGGGTATTTTGAATTTCTTTTATGAGTAGATTCTGTTTCAATACAACTCCTCCCACTATTTCTTTAGTCTTTTCATTATTGTAGTTTTTGAAAGTTTTTCTTGCTCAATTTCTTCCAAACGTTTTTCAAGGGCACCGAGGTGAGTTTCAAAGTTATTGTTCTTATTTGTCAGCTCTGTATTCTTTGCGTTCTAGCATTTTTATGGTCTTCTTAAATGAATTTATACATTCTACAACTTCGTCTAATTTAGCACTATGAAATTGTAACGATTCATTTAAATCACACATTTCTTTTTTGATAACTTTTTCGACTTCTTTAGATATGTTATTTAGTAGCTTTTTTGCATTAATTTGCACAGGAGCCTCATTGTCTTCGTCTTCCTCTTCAGATATAATAATAGATGTGTTCTTCCTCGGTGTTTCGAGTTGGCATTATTGACACGTCCATTCTAGACTCGGAGACACCTTCAGCGCTACAATTTGTATGTTCGTTAGTCTCGTATATTTATTATTCAGATGGACAATCCTTTCACATTTACTACACTCTATACCTGGTGAAGATTTGGTAATAACTTTTTTGCACACATCACACTTCGACATTGTAGATAGTTTTTTGAACTATATACTACGGGATACCTTTGTATGCAACGTTTAAAGCTGTACATTATGACAGAATATAAAACAGTATATGTATAGAGGAATAACGTACTCTTTTTATACTTTGACAATAATATATATATATATATAGATATATATATATATATATATATATATATATATATATATATATATATATATATTTTAGATGTCCCTCTGTACTACAATGGCGGCTCTGTTCTGGTTAGTTTGCATATTTTCTTTTGAAAATTACTTATGCTGTCATAACTCTAATAGTTACATATGATATCGTAATTTTTTTTGTAAATATTGGTGTCTTCTATAAAATTGTAGTACATCACTATGCTCTATTGTCAATAATTTCCACAGCGTACGCAATTATATCGCTTGGCTGGCTGGCTTTGGCTTTTTTTTTGGTACTCTTTTATACGTTAATCGTCTAATTGTAAAAGAATTTTCCAAATCAGTCCCGTAGTTTCGGGCCCTATCAATTCATATAAAGAAACAAAAAATCTAAACGGTTGTCTTCATAATTTTAGTGATATCGTTGCACCTCTCTCCCACCGCCGTAGAGTCACGCCACATACTCCACATTTTTTATTATTACATGATGTTCTTTAGATTGATATTTTTAAATTCGTTATATTTTTTGAATGGAATGCCCGTTTTTATTAATTTAAAAAGTATTTTACACGTGATTTTTTTTAGGATTAATGCAGAGCTATGAATAATATGGTTTGATTATTGTCTGCACTTTCATCAACCTATAAAATATAAAAAAGTAGTTATATTGTCATAACTACAGTAGTTGAACATATAGTATCGCGGATATTTTTATAGATATTGATGCACTCTATAATACTATAGAACATTGTTTTGTTCCATCATCAATACTTTTCGCAGCGCACGCGATGATATAATTTTTAAGATCAATTTCTTCACACCTTGCGTTTCATTATTGCATTTTTATTAGGGATCCCTATTTTTTTAGAAAACGTAATATAGCCTATATTAGTCAGTAAAGATGCAGCGTAGTGAAAGAATTTTTGATATCGGTTCGGTAGTTTTTATGAAAACAATACAAACATACATACAAAAATACAAATCTTTCCTCTTTTTTTTTATGGAAAAGGATTAGGCAAACGATCGTTCGGGTCACCTGATGGTAAGTGATTACCGCCGCCCACGACCACGTGCAACACCAGAGGAGTTACAGGTGCGTTGCCGGCCTTTAAGGTGGAGATAGACGGGCTTTCTGAAAGTACCCATGTCATGACTTGGAAATCGACATGGAAACACTGCCGCGGGTAGGCCACTCCACAGTTCCGTGGCGCGTGGAAGGAAGTTCCTACGAAACCGCACAGTAGTGGAATGCCACGTATCCAGGTAGTGTGGATGATATTTTAGGTTATAACGTACTGTGCGGTTAGAAAATTCGGTGGCATGTAACAGGTCAAACAGTTCTTCTGAACACTCCCCATGATAAATGCGATAGAGACAGCACAGCAAGGAGACGTCTCTATGCAAAGCCAAAGTATCAAGCCTTTCACAGATCATTGGGTCCCCAATGATTCGAATGGCTCTACGTTGTATGCAATCAAATTGTTCAAGCTAATAGTAGGGTGCACCTGCCCAGAGATGAGTGCAGTACTCCATATGAGGCCGAACCTGGGCCCTTTATAGGGCCCCTTATTCCGGCATTGTTCAGCGTTGTCCCGAGAAAGACTTGCTCGGCCAGAGTAAACAGCGTCCACTGTGCTATCATCAGCATAGCAATGAATGCTAGAATCCTCTAACATGTCATTGATATGCAGAAGAAACAGCGTAGGGGACAGCACGCAGCCTTGGGGAACGCCAGCGTTCACGGGCATATGTTTGGAGCAAAAACCATCGACAGCGATCTTGATGCTGCGCCCAGTGAGAAAGTTGGCGATCCAATTGCATAAATTCTCGGGAAGCCTATAGGATGGAAGTAAGCCACACTCGATCAAAGGCCTTCGCCATGTCCAAACTAACTGCTAGGCAAGCAAGGGAGAGTCCCTTGCTTTCAATAGTCGCAGCCCAGCGGTGGGTTAGGTAAACCAGAAGATCACCGGTTGAGCGATCATGGCGGAAGCCATATTGTCGGTCATTAATCAATCGGTGATCCTCTAGATCAGGGGTTCCCAACCGTTTCTTGATCAAGGACCACTTTTATATCATTCTTGGTAGCAGGGACCACTATGCATGTAAGTATAATAAAAATTAACTGTAATAATGAAACAAAACCTTCGCCTCACCATCCCCAGTCACAAAATTAAAATCCGTCGCGGACCATATTTAAGCTTCTACAGACCACTGGTGCTCTAGATAAACCAAGACCTGGCTATTGATTATGCTCTCCATGACTTTTGAGAGAAGGGAGGTGATAGCAATAGGCCTGTAGTTAGATGAATCGGAACCATCGCCTTTCTTTGGGATCAGGTGGATAAGAGCGCTCTTTCATGAGTCTGGGACAAAGCCGACTGAGTAAGAGTGCCGAAACAAACGCGTTAGCACCGGTGTCAGCTCAGGACCACAAGAACGGAGCACTAAGGGAGAGATGCCATCTGGCCCGCTCGACTTGTGGATGTCCAAAGAGGACAGAGCTCGCCTAACAGCTGATTGGTTGAACTTAACCCCAGGCATTGAGCTCTGGCACCGCGAGATGGTCGGCGGCGTTGTTCTCTGGTCATCCAAAGTCGAGTTCGAGGCAAAGAGAGCGCCCAGGAGATCGGCTTTCTCTTCTGCCGTGTGGACCAAGATGTCATTTCATCTCAATCTGCTGACCTGTTGTACCAGACGCGACGAGTTGCGGGTGTTCTGCAGCTACCGCGTTTAATGGGCACGACACTCCGTACCAGGCAATGGTCAGAAGACCCCAAAGGGGCATCGACGATAACCTGTTACTGGTACAACCGGTACTGTTCCGGATGTGAAGTCAGCAAAAGGTCCAATAAAGAGGCATTGTGGTTGTCTACGTCCAGGAGTCGCGTAGGCGACTCAAAGAATTGGGACAATCCGTTCGCCATAGCAAGGTCAAATACAGCCCTCCCTGCGTGGTCAGTGGTGCGTGATCCAAGCAAACTGGCATTGTGCGCATTAAAATCGCCAAGTATCACGACCTCAGCGGAGGGGATCTGTGAGAGCATATCGTCGACAGCCGATTAAATGTTCTGCATGAGCCTATTTCATCATTACCACTGTGGGACCTGTAAAATCATGCGTAGACTCGGGCACGATCGTCCGAGTCAACACTATATTTTTTTATCAACAGTCATATAACCAAGACGTTGCGTATGTCATTCTTTGGCCAAGAATCTTACAAGCGCGATTACTATATAACATTCGCAGGCAAACTAATGCCCTGAATTCATTCAAATGACGATAACTTTTTTTTAATGAACCAATTCTGATGAAACAATTGTTAAGTTGATTTAAAACAAAGCAATTGGTGAAATTTTCAAGTAAACCGGTTCAGTACTTTCAGAGAAAAATGTGACCATAAATATCGACAGACAGAGACAGACAGACAAGAAATTAAAAAAAAAAATGATTTCTTTTATTCTTTTAAGTGTCCCCTATCCAATTCAGTCAAAATTACTAAATGTACAGACATAATATTTCTTCTGTCGTATTATATATAGAGATAATTATTATATATTTATATAATCTGGTAAAGAAATGGTACTTACAGACTGTTCGGGGGCGTATTGTGGCGTACATAATAGCGGATAGTAGAGACAGTAAAGTTGCCGTTTTGGTCTAGGATGAACCTAAAACAGACGAAGAGTTAATGTAAATAAATTATTATGGCGCAATTTATCATTGCCACCGTCCCGCCGAATTTCTGAGACAGTGCCTCTCGTGTGAGCGAATAAATAAAAATAAATCAAACAAAATTAATTATTCCCTGAGTGGGGATCGAACTGACAAGTATCGCGTCAGACGCAGTCCCACTGCGCCACGACGGACTCGAGAATTATTACTATTAGTTTAACAGTAACCGCATTTTTAGCTTTCTTAGTGCTTAAACCATTGTGCTCTGTTACTATGGGACACGTAACTGTCCACATTATGATTTACTTCAAGGAATGTTTGTAGCAATATTGTAAACTAAAATCTAAATTACTAAATGGAGAAACGATACCTCTATAGGAGCACATCCTCCTGGCTGTGAGTTACATTCGACATCTGCTTCGCTGAAAAAAAAACTCTTATAAGCGATTTTTACTTAAAGCAACTTAAAATCAAGCAACAAGCTACAAAGACCATTATTAATAATAAATATTAAATTAATTAACAAAATGTATAACACCCTAATAAAGTGTTTTAGTATAAAAAGTTATTTTCAAACACAAAACAATTGTTATAAGTGTACATTAGTGTTGAGAAGGATCAAAAACAATACATTGCAAACACAAACATATAATAAAATTTTAATTGTTTTATTAAAATATAATCACACTGTATCCCACACACGGCAGGGTAGACAGAGGGAATCTAGTGTTAAGACAATCCGTCCCCCACTTCAGCAGAATTCTGTTGGCATTGCATGTTGAATGGCGGTATGCAACGCCGCGCTTTGCCTTGACACCATAGGGGCCGTTCCAGTATTACGTAAGCAGTTTTTTTGCAATTATTGACCCCCTCCTGTGTCATCAAAAATAAGCAATCCTCTTCCCACCCCCCATGCTTACGTAAACATTGGCATAAACATGGTTTTACGTGTTCAATAAAATATTTTTAACAGTCTCAATTTTTTATAAAAATCTGTCCAAAATTTCATGTTACGGTTTCGTCCGATTTTACACTGTCTTCATCTTTTTCATCGAACCATTCTACATCTTGGTGCTCTAAATTTATGGATAATGCATATTAGTTCATTAGCACGACGGGCTCCTACTCTTATACGCTTAACTTTCATATCATGCTGTTTACTTTTTCATGGATATACTCAATGTGACGATTTAGTGACTTGAGGGAAGCATGATAAATACCACACGTTTTGCATGTTCGACTTGCTAGCTTCAATTTTACCATCGGACAAAAATAATCATATTTGCAGAAAATCTGCAAGTGAAGAATTTAAGCGTAGAACCAAGTTGTCTGGAAGATAGGCAAATTGCCCTCCATCATCTAAAACCAAGCCATCAAAATTTGATGTTTGTTTTACTTTTACTGGTGGTGGAAAAAACCTGTTGTCTAATAATTTAAAAACATTTAATGTTTGTTTTACTTTTACTGGTGGTGGAAGAAACCTGTGGTCTAATAATTTAAATAGCTTCGCCCGCTTGAACTATATGATTTTTCATTTAATAAACAGAATTGACTGAAATGTGTTGATGTTTTTTTATTTTTTGATTTGATTGATTGATTAAATTATTGATTTGGGTAACGATGTATAATATTTTTTGTAAAATAAGTGTAATGATTGCGTATTACAAAATATAACCAAATCGAATCGAATAATCTAATATCGAAATCGAATCCAAAATAATTAATCGAATATCGAATCGAAATACAGATTTATCACAAACAAATACAAATTTATTATAAGTAGTATCCATATCTATACATGGATTGCTATATGATCATACATAAAGACAAACAGACACACAAAATACATTAGTTTATATTTTTTGAGAAAAATACTAGTATGGATTTCTGGCTTGACCTTGAATTACGTATTAATAAAGAACTTTGTTTATTTTATGTTTATTTTCTTTATATTTTATTGTATATGTTGTATTAAGAAACTGTAAATAAACGTTTGTTTTAGTTTTGTGTTAGTACGCTTAGATTAAATTTCTGTTTATACATTTGTGCCATTCCCGCTAAAATTCTTGAGAAAGTTTTTCGTATGACTCCATTGGCTGTCCTAATATCCGCAACTATGAAGATTTTATCGGTCCCAGGATAAAGTGCAAAAATTCGACCTAGTCTCCACTTTAACGGTGGAAGATTATCGCCTTTCACAACGACCAGCGAATTGATCTTTAATGAGTCTTTGGACGTGAACCATTTAGTTCGTTGTTGCAGCTCGGACACATATTCTTTATTCCATCTGGTCCAAAAATGCTGTCGAAGTTGCTCAACCCTTTGGAAGCGATTCATGCGGTTGCTGGAAATTTGTCTAGTATCCTCAACTGGAAACGCAGTGAGTGGACGTCCGATTAAAAAATGCCCAGGAGTCAACGGCAGCAAGTCATCTGGATCTGTAGATAAGGGCGTGAGTGGCCGCGAAATTAAAATAGCTTCAATTTGAATTAAAACAGACTTAAGTTCTTCGTACGTTAAATTACAATTTCCCAGCACTCTGTTTAAATGAAATTTGGTCGACCTTAACACCAGCCTCCCAAAGACCACCGAAATGCATGGAGCAATGGAGCATAAGCAAGAATAAAATGGAACTTAGTTCCTAACTGGTCAGTATCTTCAGCTAAGGAGTTACAGTTAAGTTTTAAGAAATTAGAAATTTCATTTTAGGCTACTACGAATGACGTACCATCGTCAGAGTAAAGGTTTACCGGTTTTCCTCGGCGAGACATGAATCTCTGCAAAGCTTGTAAAAAATTACTGCTAGTCAAATCACCTAACTCTAAGTGAATTTGTAGTAAATTTTGTAGTAAAACATACAAAAATCACTATATATGCCTTGACTAGCCTACATCCACGGCCTTAAGGACTGGCTGATAAAATAGGAAAGGAAAATCAGCTGGTGACAGTCTGCTCATTGGTAAATTACTCATTTGAGGAGCAATCACTTTGCCTTTTAAACGTTGAAAACGAACGCACTGACGATAGCAAGCCATGGCCAAATTACGACCGCATAGTGGCCAATAAGTCTGTCTAATGTTACTTAATAAAAGCTGAGGACCTGCATGTAACAACTTAACATGCTCATATCTGAATAAAAGTTTACTGGAATGACTAGTGGACTGTATTAAAATAGGGTGTTTTTTTTTTCAAATCAATAGTTAGAATTATGTAATTGACCTCTTACACGAATTATTTTGTTATTATCAAGAAATACATTATATTTTAATAATTTATTTTTATATGGTAGTTTTTGTTTATTTATTAATTGTAATAAGTAAATAATTGTATTCAGGAAATGATTCTTTTTGTGACTAATAATAATTATACAGTCACAAAAAGAATCATTAGTACGTGTTTTGCACAATTAAATAAAGCGTAAAATATAACAAACACTACCTTGTAATCGCATGAAATTTGAAAACCATTCAAAATTTATTATATTAAAATTTGAATTATGATGAGCGTCATTCGCCACACAACAAATATTTGACTTAATTTCCGGTAAGTTAACTAAATCAGTAGGCGTGTACGGTAAGTCAATGGTATCTTGACGTAAAAAGGATGTACCATACCATCATAGATCGAATGATTTTATTGCAGAGGGTTCTATTCCAAGAGATAACAGATCAGCGGGATTACAGTGTGTAGGGAAATGCCTCCAATTGGCAGAACTTGATTCATCTAATATTTCAGAGACACAATTCCGTACAAAAGTATTTAATTTAATAGGTAGCATTTTTAACAGCCAGCCTAATAAAATCATGGAATCAGTACAAAAAGTGACACCAAACGCCGAACGCCTTGAAGAACCAATTACCTTTTTATATAAACGTGCACCAAGTAAGGCAGCACACAATTCAAGTCGCGGGATAGTCACTGGTTTAATGGGAGCGACACGACTTTTCGATATTAATAAACGCACGTCAACGTCACCGTTATCATTAAAACTACGAACATAGACGCAAGCACCGTAAGCTGGCACTGACGCGTCGGAAAAGGTATGTAATTCGAATTGCTTGTAAGATTCAAAAACCACACGTCGAGGAATAAAATATGAAACATAATTTGAATTAATATGACACTCTAACATGTGACCTAAAGAAATGTACTCAGACATAAAATCTTTATACATTTTGTCGAATGTCGGTTGTTTTAAATTTCTCCGTTCTAAAGAAAGTAAGCATCGTTTTGCACGACGAAAAAAGTCGCCAAGACAGCCTGAAGATTCCCTGAGCGGGATTCTCTGGCAAACGTGTTGTATATTTTTAATAAAATGTTCTTCACAATTTTTTTCTTCTATTGAATAAGTTGACGACTCACGACAAACTTCTTCAAGTTGCCAAAATCGTAACGTACGTAAGTTGGTTTTGAATGTCATCTAACTCATGAGAACTAGAAGCAAGTTTATTTTGAAAATTAGTAAAATTGCATTTTATTGGTGGGGGATGAGCTGACAACATATTATAGCCGCCGTTAACTGGGCCACAAACTAGCCAACCAAGTTTAGTTTGATATAATGTTGGTTTCCTATCACCTAATACAATTTTATCGGAACCTAATAAGGTCCAAAATATGTCAGCTCCAATAATAATATCAATGGAGGCCGGCGTGTGAAAGCACGGATATGCTAATTGTATATTCGAAGGAATATCTACATGTACCTGTCTAGCGGGAATGCTATCTGTAATAGTAGGCAAAATAAAACAAACGATATTATCTACATAAGGTTCATGTAAAGATTCTATATGAACTCGGCACATTTTATTAACAGGGGATAATGAATTATTAATTCCTTGAACTGTCTTAATGACTTTTAAAAATAGGAGTTGTAATTTATTAAATTGTTTTTTCTGTCATTAAACAAGATGAGCTACGGGAATCTAAAAGAGTACACACTATATGTTCTTTATTATATCTATCATAACATTTAATTAACGCAGTTGACAGCAAGACGTCGCTCGGAGTACTTGTATGCGCGTACGCCGCAATATTAGGCAATAGTGTAGCGTGCGTATTGTCATATTTCTCGGAAGCGATAGATATGTCCTTGACCTTGTTGACTGTACAGTCACCTGATATGGAATAGTTTTTATAATTGTTTATGTGAATAAGCGTGTGATGTTTTCGCTTGCAAATTTTACAACCTGATCTTTTACAAACATTAGGATAGTGACCTGGATTAAAACAATTATAAGAAATTTTATAATTTTTTAAAGACAACATTCTATCGCTAACACTCAGCGCTAAAAATTGTGGACACGAATTTAAATTATGATCGCCGCTACACTTCGGACAGCTGCGTGCCATTGAAGAATTAATCCGCTCCGTGGAAATCATAGCCTTTATTTTATTACTGGACTTGATACTACTAGAAGAAGGGCGAGATAATTCGACAGTTTCCAATAAGTCAGCACGGTTACGCAAGAAATCTATGAACTGTTGAAACGAAATTGATTTGGTTTTATCAAATCACCCTTTGACTTCTTCCCATTCTCTAAATGTTTTAAAATCTAGTTTCTCAGTAATAATATATATTAAAAGAGTATCCCAGCTGTAAACAGGCTCGCCTAACGTTCTTAATGCCCTAATATTCTTGTTTACATTGTCGATTGTGCGCTTTAATGCAATTGAAGATTCTTTAGTAATTGACTCGATTTCAAACAACGCTGTGATGTGATTATTAATTAATAAGCGTTTGTTATCAAAACGTTCACAAAGAAGTTCCCACGCGGTAATGTAGTTTCAAGCGGAAAATTCGATCGATTCAATTACAATAGCAGCTGACCGTTCCAGTGAAGAACGCAAATAATCAAATTTATTAACTTCATTCATATCATCATTCATATCATGCATACCATCATTACCGTGAATAAGACTAGTAAATTATCGCGAAACTCAAGCCAGGTTACATAAGAGCCTGAGAATTTTGGCAAAGAAATAGTAGGTAACTTGGCTAACTGCTGATGCTTTGAACCATGGCTGTGGCTAGATTTAGCATCGTCTTTTTCTAATTTAGAATAATTATTTAATATAGTTTCGGCTTGAGCAATTAAGCTATAATATTGAGATTCTACACTTACTACTTTCACTAGATTCTATATCAAGATTATCACATAAACATTCTAATTGTAATTGAGTTTCGTTAAATTCATCATATACATTTTCTAACCTATCGATAGGTAACTGTAACTCCATCGCCTGGCAAGGGGTCAACTCGGAACTTTGTAAAAGATTTAAAAATGTTCCAAAAGCAGTGAGTCTCCCTTTGTGACTGCCACGTTTCTTTTTAAGTTCTTTAATGTCGGTCATTTTGAAAGGATGGTGCGGTCAACCTGGAATTACAACGGATATAACGCTAAATATTGTAATAATTATTATAATGTTTTTCGACAATGACTGTAATTACTAAACAGATATAATTTATATTATAATTAATTAACTTGTTTAACTATGATTTTAATTTTGCTGTTATATAAAAGACTGGTCGCCTAAGCTGGGCCTCTCCTGGGCAACCAGGGGTCTCACCCGGCTGGGCTGACCGCCCAGGCAGTATTTAGCTCATCCCCTCGCTGTATCATTCCTATCTTACACAAGATAATTATCCGGGCTCACTATGTCCAAGACAACGCCACGTCCATATTAATGGGCGGAGTTAGATCCCACGGCCAGAGGGTCATCTACCCTGAAGCCGTCTCCCCTCTCCCCCTCGGGGGCTGAGAGATGATTACCTGATGATGATATATGACTGTTGATACTCGTACAAGCCACTTTTCTCTTTTCTTCATAGAAACTGCAGGTATATTCACATCCACTGGACACGTTGCTTATTTGAAATTAATTCCAGATAATATTCTCGATTATAATTCCTTTATATACTTGATTATTCCCATAATAATTTTATATCCGTTACGTAATTAAATGAAAAAAATGAATTAAAACGGTATTATAATAAACGCCTGTTATAAAAAAATAGCAATGCATTAAGAGTCTTCTGTTGCTTAACTAACTTATTACTAAACATTTGACATTAAAAGTGCTTCAACACTATCAACCGCCGCATACGCCTCATTCCGAAATCGAGTCGTAGGTATTGGCGGCAAAGTTCAAAGTTGATTAACCTTTAGTAATATTTTTGTAGTAGTATGTGTTTACGTTATTGGTATATATGCGTAACCGCGTCACACGTCAAAAATCCTACGTCTAGTTGTAACTGTTGAGGTATCTTGATTAATTTCTCTAGGTATGGGTTTAAAATATTTTACCCTATATGCTGTTCCCGTAAAAGAAGCGCTGACACTTCCACCCTGTATATTATATTATAAAACTAATAGTTATATTACGCCGACCAAATATAGCCATAATATATATGAAAAATAAATAACTTCTGCTTACGTAATTACCAGCTAAACCCCCCCACCCCCCATGTCATCAAAAATAAGCAAACACAAGACCCTCCCGCCCCCCTACAGTGCTTACGTAATACTTGAACGGCCCCATAGCGAGAAAATAGAAATATACATTTTAATAAATATTTAATTTCCTGAAATGTCGATCGAACCAACAACTCTGTGCCCCTGCGCCACGACTGTAACTTAATTTTTTACTTTTACTTAATTTTAGCAAATTGCTTGTTTTTCACTCAGGCATAAAAATAAAATAAATACCTTAATGGTTTCAATTCCATTCCAGTCACTGTGAAGACAACAATAAAGAATAATATAAAAGCTTTCGACATCTTCTGTGCCTTCTAATGTACTACGATTCAGTATTTTTCTAAATACAACTAACTATGATATGTTAGCGATCCTCGCTGCTGGCACAGTCACAAGAAAAAAATGGTCTTATTAAAATAAAGTTAAGCTTATATTATAAATAATTGACTGGGTTTTTGGAAAGTCGATCGGGATTTTTGTCCATATCTAATAAATTAAATAAATGTGTCATAATATTATGATAACGTATATATTAATAAGCAAGTGCAAGATTATAAGGTTGATTGACTGACCCTACCCTGATAAGCGCAATACCCAAACCAATTTTACCTAGAGAAATAAAATCATATACAAAGGATTTTATGTAACTTTAGTACTAAGAAACGAATTTTAAAAAATGCACTCTGAACTAGTAGTTGCATATTTTGTATGAAATGTTGATGCTTTAAAAAAAAGTCATTTGTAATTTGAAATTTTGTCTCTTAAATCAAAATAATAAATACATTATTTTTACTAACTAAGAGTTAAAAAGTTGAGGCCAGTCGTGACGCAGGGGCACAAAGTGTGAATGTAAAATCGACTGGTTGTGGGTTCGAGGAAATGAAATATTTATTTACATTTATATTTTCTTTTTTTCGCTCAATACGCAATACCTCCAGAATGCCTTCAGAAAATAGGGAACAGATTATCATAGTACTAGGCGCAAAAGACATAATAACCCTTTCTTTGCAGTCGGCTTACAAGTTTTACTAAAATATATATTTTTTTCTTATATGTATCTCTATATATTATAAAATAGAAACGCTTTTTTTCTCTGTCTGGCCTTTCTAAGTCTTCTTCTCCTAAAGCACTCAACAGATTTTGAGAGTATTTCTCAGGGAAGTTTTATATATAGTTTATGATATGTATATTTTAATGTAATTTGACCTAAACATGATAAATGTGTATAAAGTCCTACCCGTTGAGACACTTTCACGCATGCGCTGCTTTAATGGTAAGTCCTACATGAAAACAATGTACTAGAGTATTATTTCTCTTAATTAGATCTACAAAAAAGTCAGCGACAGTATATTCGTATCTTCGATAACATACAGTGAGCATATTTCTGTCTAAAAATAGTAATTTGAATATATTTTTTTATTATGAGGGATGTTTGTCCATAATGGTATCAATCCTTATCCTTTTAAATACTTTATTAATTTTCTACGTTAAACGAAAATAAAATTTGCTCTTTACACTTATTGGAAATTACGAATAGTTTTAGAGAAAAACGCATTTAATTGTTGACACATCACGCCGGCTTTAAACCACAGATTTGGCTCATGTTTCGTTTATCCCTTACTCATACAGCATATAAATGAATATATTAGTTACGTTGGCCATTTAATGTAGATCAAAATTGTCTTTTACTGTTTTTCATTTTAATAAGTACTTTAGAAGATTAGTAGCACATATTTAAAATTACGGTACTAAAAAATTCTTGCTGCGTAACGGCTTGCCACCCATCACGCGTCCCCCGTGCTCCGCGACCTTACTTATAAAAAAGGATCCGCCGCACCCGCCTGGCTTCTTTCCCCCGGGCATGGAAGGAGGGCCTTCTCATAATGTTGCCCAAGGCTGGGAAGAGCCCGCAGCCCGAGGGTTACTGATCTATAACCCTCCTTAGCGCGGTCGCCAAGCTGTTCGAGAAGTTATTCCTCTCACTTCTCCAGTCGTACATTCACCCACGAAGCGAGCAGTTTGGCGAGCGGGTATACCTCTCTGGTTACACTACGCCGCAACAGCGATCAACCGAAAGGAGAGTGCAATAGTAGTCTTCTTCAACCGCGTCTGGCACCCGGGTCTACTTCATTAAGTGTTCAGAGCCGGCACCCCCAGCACGTCGCGCATGTCTTTGCCTCCCTGCCTCAGTGACAGGACATTTTGTGTGAGAGTTCGAGGTCTAGCAGCAACTCGATCGCTGCCGTTGTTCCCCAGGGCAGCATTTCATCATCTGCTCTCTACGCACTATACACTGATAACATCACAACGTCCTAGCGAGTATCACTCAACGAGAAATCCTGCAGGTGGTCCAGAAACTCATCCTCCGTCAAGTGACGCAGGCGTCATACTAAGTGAGGAATACCACGCATCATCGCAACATAAAAACAGAAAGCCTGGAGGTACACATTGGTCGTCTCGCGTCCAACGCATTCCACTGTGCCAATGTATCGGGTCACCTGTACCAGCTGGAGCAGCACTCCGTGGCATACCCGGCCGCCCGAGGTCAGACGTCAAACTACTTCCGAGGGACTTTCTATCCTCCTCCAAATCCGACTCATGAGCCTTGCATTGAACCTTGGTCGTTTAAGATGGGCCTCCCTTAGGAAACCGAGGGTCTCTCCTGACTGAGTTGACCGCCTAGATGGCATTTGATAACGCTTCCAATTCCATACTGTGTCAACGTCCAGATGTCGTTCCAAGCTACTGCGGAGATGGACGAGAGAATGCTTCAATTCTGCGCCTGGCTCTATAGCAAAGTAAATTTAGAAGCGATTTCACGACGACGCGATTGATTATTTTGGAGTTATCCAATAATTATAATGTATTTCAATGCGACATATTTGGTTACATCTTTCGATTAAGTATTTTTGGGTAAGAGAATAGTCAAAAATTTAATTTTATGTCTTTCTAGCTTATGTTTATTCGCCGCGTAATCATTATATGACAGGTATATGTATACATATACATATATTTAAAAAAAAATTAAACACACTTGAGCTTAGTGTTTTTTTACACAGAGAAAACTTAAATCTTCTTCAAGGCACTTCGTGCTCCAATTTCACTTTCCGCCCGAATTCAAAACACAGAAACAGAGAGTTACGCTACTCTTTATATTAACAGAGTGGGTAAATAAAAATAAATATTGCCTAGAGAGGGGATGGAGCCCATAACCATCGCTCTATTAATCATACACTGTGCCACTGCGCCACGATGTATATCTAATTTAATGTAGACGTATTTATTATCAAAACAGCAGATATATAGTTCTGAGCGTGGAATTTCCAAGACTTATTTGTGCAATTTATATTATTTTAAATTCCCAATATTACTAGGTATAACTTTTGTTATATCACTTGGTTTTTACTTTGATACTATTATTATTTACATACTAGCGACCAGCGGCTTTGTCCGCTTGAACTACACGAGTTTAATTAAAAAATCTAATTAAATCATCTTCACGCTGTATGCCGCAGCAGGGAAGTCAGAGGGAACCTATTGTTAAGACACTCTGCTCCCCACTTTCCGCCGACTTTGAAGACATTGCGTGTTGAGTGGTGGAACTCAACGTCGGGCTTTGCCTGGACACCAGAGCGAAAAAATGGAAATATAAATTTAAATAAATATTTTATTAACCTCGAGTGGGAATCGAACCCACAACCAGTTACGCTTACAGTCAATCTTTGTGGCCCTGCGCCACGACTGGCCTCGTAGTACACGTATTCATCTAACATACTGAATTGTGTTTGTGTTCTAATTGTTGCGCACTTTTAGTGATTAGAGTAATTTCCTAAATATGGACCACCATATCGTATTCTTTTAATAAAACCCAAATGTATGAAGATAATTTATTGGTTTTTATCTAAATAATTAGATAAAATATTCAAGAATAACAATTTAACTTCAAAATGTAATAATGGTGCAAATTTTTAACCAATTAAAAGTTAATACGCGATTTAAGAACTTTTGCAACAAGGTATTAAAAATGGACCACCTAGTTTTTAATATGGACCTTGTAAATTTATTATCATCCGTTTCACATCAAAAATTTTCGACGCTTATAGGTAACCTAGTCATTGATTTTTTATGGTTAGTATGTCCATTATGGAGTCGAATCCTTGGCTCATTGCTATCTAGTAGGTTACTTCTTTGGTTTAGACGCCAAAATCTTATAAATAAAAAAAAATCTGTCTTCAATATGGATATACGTGCTTATAATGTGGACCACTGGTCCATATTTGGAAATTACTTACTAGTACATATTACAAATTGATAACATTTTGAGGTACTGCTACAAGTAAAATTAGCAATTCATCCTAATACTACGATGTTTGTAATATATGCAT
>DWMY01001009.1:0-17192 GCA_018249775.1 Heliconius hecalesia formosus | reverse complement strand
ATATTTACTTTATATAATATATCATATACATATAATTTGAACTATAAAACGAAATGCATGCAGTCAGTCACGTCGTTTCATTCAGCCGACACGTCTATTATCATACAAAAGGAATTTATGGAAGAATACATATTCGAAGATAACATATCTCTTCTTTTTAAACATTTTTAAAGTGTTATTCCACACTTAGGAAAGAAAAATACCTATATATTATATATATAGGTATTTTTCTTTCCTAAGTTTTTGGGAAGGGAAATTTTATAAATTTATTATAAGAAGAGATATACTTATTTATTTCTAAATAAGTATATCTCTTCTTATAATAAATTTATAAAATTTCCCCACTCTGATAAGACTCGTATTCATGGGTATATCTAGAGATACTTTCCAGGAATCACCTGGACTGTTTCGGGTCTATTTGTGTTAAGTTTTTTTTTTTTAAGGTCATTTCTTTTATAATAAAATGTCTGTAGTGGACTATTCTGGGGTGGGCATGGCCTACCTGGCCCCTATTCCTAAATTTATGCTCGCATTATCTTGAAAACAGACTGACTAGCTTGCTATGCTGGATAAAGCGTAAAGCTAAAAAAATACCTACTAAATATTTTAAATAAAAGAACAAGGTCACTTTGTTAGCCGATATTACATTTCTGGATAATGTTAAATTCTTGCAACAATAAATAGCAATTACTTATGCGCTATCATTATTTATGCGCGCACTCATGGTTTTATGATAATATGCAAACATGTCAGCGCCTACGTTCCTCGTTATTATTTATTATTATATATTATTCAGTCCGCCTCGATTTCATATAAAATAATTTATAACATTTTATCTAGTGGCCAAGCATTTGTGAAAATATTATCATTATTATGAAAAAGAAAAAAATTGTAGACAGAATTTTTTAGAATTCAATTATGGTGTATTAATTGTGAAATTTTAGGAAATGTATATGTTACGGAATCGAATTGCGAATTTATTCCACGGAATCAAATGATATAATAAGATAATTTTAAATTTTGGCATTTTGTAAAATATTTTCAGTTTTCCCTGAGGCGAATATTTTTGGCAATGGCAAGATAAACGTAACTGCTAATTATGTCAATCACTATCTCTTATTATTGTATTTGTTGGTAAGCATTATTTTTATAAATTCAAGATTGCATAGTATTGAGACTGTAAACGCGACAGGTTGTGGGTTCGATTTCCACTCGAGAAAATGAAATATTTTATATTTTCATTTCCTCGCTCTAATATCGAGGCAAACCGCGGCGTAGAGTTCCGCAACTCAACACGCAATATTTCCAGATTTCGGCAAAAATTGAGAAGCGCTATGTCTTTACCCTGCTACATGCAGAATAAAAAAAAGATTACATAACACATAGGTCGAAATCTCCTTAAATAAAATATTGTTTGAAACCACATTATTCAAGGATTTGAGACGTGTCATTTTTCACGCGTTGGTTATAAAATGCGCGATGATCACCATTCGGAAAACATAGCAATAAACATATATTCAAAGTTATTAAGCACTTTGCTTTGCCTTTAAGAAAGAATATAGGGAAAAGTTTCATAAGTTTGTTTGATTTCTTGCATCTCTTGCATATCTTAGGGTTAGTAGAGAGCACCTAGAGTTAAGACTTTTCCTGTATTTTCCACCTGATTCCGAAACATTTAGTGCGGCGTTGTTAAAATCTGCATAAAAAATGAAATAAAATATGTGGTCATGAAGGATGAAAGAAAAAAATATGGTTTTTCTTAATAGCTTACGTGCTCAATGTCGCACATTGATATTACGGTTATGACGAAATTAACTTGATTTTTATTTCTTTGCTTGCAACTCTTTTCCATCAGAACAGAGTCATAGTTTATTTATTATGAGCTCATTTTATTAACCACGCATCGAGATTTCTGTTATATCATTATTCAATGTGATAAATTTATTAACATTTAATTAAAAAAATCTAAGGATTAATTTAATTAAAAGTAGACGTTCATTCGCTTAAGCACTAGCTGCGGGAATAGCAATTTATTCATATCAATAAATTTAATTTAACCAAATCACGGTGTTAAGTTCCGCCATCGCAAGGTCGCATCGGCAAAAAAATGATAAATAGACCAATTTGTCTCAATCAAAAAATACAAAAGAATATTAACTCATTGGGCAGCTTACGCCAAGAAGCGACCACGCAGACCTGAGATGTTCGGCAGAACAACATTACAAACGACGACAACAATATTTCAACATTAACTTTCTGAGAGTAATTATAATTTGCTTCTACGTGTTGTTAGTTATATTTCGTCCAGATGGCAAAGAGTTTTAAGTAAACTTTAAGTAAACCAAAAAAGGTAAAAAAGCTAAGCTTTTCTTTCAATTTTGTTTAAAATAAAAGGAAATTCTTAAATTTTTACTTACGCGATGTTTTTCATGTATAGTATGAAGCTACTTTTTAAATATTTATTTTATCAACTTCACGTTTTATCCCGCACACAGCAGGGTAGGCAGTGGGAACCTAGTCTTAAAACACTCCGTTTCCTACTTTCCGCCGAATTCTAGAGGCATTACGTGTTGAGCGGCGGAACTCAACACTGCACTTTACTTCGGCACCAGAGCGAAGAAATAGAAATATAAATTTAAATTAATATTTAATCTTATTTAGAAAACGTATAAAAATTTGAACGTAGCGGGAACGTAGCGTGTCCCGCTACGTTCAAATTTTCGCGTTTTCTAAATAAGAATTTTTCTTTCCCAAATGTGGAATAACTAATGAAATTAATCTCCTCGAGTGGGGATCAAACCCACAACCAGTTGATTTTACAGTCACACTATGTGCGCCACGACTGACCTATAATTTTAAATATACCTATATTTATAAGCTTTCTTAAATTTCGTATCCGTCCGTCGTACTACGAGTACATCTGACACCGACAATATGGTCATTAGTTGATGAATAATGAGATTTTAATATGTATTGTAAATAAACAATCTAGTAAAATCAATTAGCGTCTTGCAGATATTCATTTGGAAGTAGCTACCTAAATACTATATAATAGACGCATGTCATTAATTCTTAGTATGGAGTTGTATATCCCTTTTACGATTTTACCTTTGCCTGTTGTTTTAATATTGTACATCGTGTTGTGGAAAATGTAAGAGTGATTTAATATTTGTGTTTGACGCATTGGTTTCTTGAATGACGTTCAACAAATAGATTTTATTAAAATATATATAATTATGTATATTTAGCCAAATATATTCATATAATGCTAGTTACTGTCCAATCCAATATGTTTCTAAAATGATATCTGTAGTTTTGATTCGGAAGATGTATATTTTTGTTACATTAGCTGTGATGGAAACTCATATCCACTGATTAATTACTTATTTTTTTTTATTAATATAATTGAAATGTGAAATATAATTATGAACTATAATAAAATATAAGTAAACCTATCATAAATAAGGTAAAGGATAAGTATAGATAATTATATCATTTGAAGCAGTAAAAGATCTATAAAATCCTTAAAATTTCTTCATTTCACTTTTTACAGACTATAACGATACTTCTGTCAATTGTGAAAATTATAAACCAAGTTGTCAATAAAACCCATCAGCTTTAAAGGGCGCTTTAATTAATATTCAAAAATATAAATTCGAGCCTAATGAAATTCAGCGTGGACTTTAATTAAAATCGCTGACGCGTTGCACAATTGTTTGACAACTTTAGCCAAAGAGAAACGCGAAACGAAACGGCCAATATAAAACATTTTGGTAAAAATAATAAGTACGTCATTAAAACATTTTGATTGCGACCGATTAGCGCCAATATATATATATATATATATATATATATATATATATTTTAAAGAAACACGTTAAAAACACACATCGTCTATATGATTCAAAACTATTTTGAAAGAGATACTATGTAATTGCAATAAGTGATATGTATCACCTACTAACAATACTTCACACTAGTTTCCTTCCAATAGGGGTCGTCACTTACAAGCGAGTGCCCCCGATTGACACAATTCCACTGCTTTTATAATTATTTTCCACCTAAATCTACCCTCTTTTACACGAATACGCTAACAATATATATATATATATATATACTTATACAGGTGTAATACTGTCGACGAACCAACGGCGGTCTATTGGTAGGAGACTTCAATACGACTGGATTTCAACCCCACGTTCAGCAAATTACAATATCAAAATAAACTACTGGTAATAGTTTTTATTATATAAAATCAATAATAACTTTATTATTATTATTAAAAATTATTCTACCCAAACACTGGCAGTTTTTGAAATTACTTGTGGAAAAAAGTTACATAAATTATTTTTTTTTTTAGTTACAGCGGCGACTGAAATTATATTTACTCAAATTATATTATTAACTTATTTAAAAAGATTTTTGTTACGGTGTTATTTCCGAGATTTATAGAGCGATAGTTAAGAAGATACGAAAGGCCTATTATTAAACTATATTAAAAGAAAAAATCACGAGCACAGACCCAATAGTCGGGCTGTATTTTCCAATTTTCTTTAACAATCTTTTTTTTTCCAAAACACCAGAAATTCCCAAATATCTTTTGAACCACTAAAAATTGCTGAACATACATAGGGGTGAAAATGAATAAACGAAGAGTGGTGTGTCCGTTGGAAAACGGCACTGGCATCTATTTTTTTTTACTTTATTTGTTAAAGACAACTAACAAAACATAGACTTATTCGGATATCACAAATATGTCTTAAAAACTATTGGCGTGTTTAGTGTTGCTTTACTTATAAGCTGCTACGGCATAATAAACAGTTAGCCCTTAACGTTAAAGTTTATTTTCTCGGTATCTAGTGTACTCGTAGATCTTTATTAAATTTAAGCTCAACGGGGCTATCTATAAGCTTATTATTATATATTAAATCAGTTTTTTTTTCCATGTTTTTGCCATGTACCTACAGACAGTTATCAGTTATATTTTTATTATACAGGATGGAAGCGTCAGCGTTCTTTTTACGGGAACAGCATGTAGCGCCATCTAGCATGTAGGGTAAAATATTTTAAATCCATACCTAAAGCAATTAACCACGATACCTCAACAGTTTAGAGACGTAGGATTTTTTATACATACTTGTATTCCGTGTGACGCACTTATGCATAGATACCAATAACGTACATACATACAATAACGTACATACTACTACAAAAATACTACTAAAGATTAAACAACTTTGAACCTTGCCGCCAATACCTACGACTCGAATGAGGCGTATGCGGCGGTTTCCCTTTGATAGCTTTATGCTGCGTGCGTCGTTCACACAGCGTCCTAGACGTCCTAGCTCGCGGTTCATTTACTAACATCTATTAAATAAATAGATAAATTCCGCTGAAAACAATGAAAAACACTACAATATAATCGTATAGTACTGTGATAGGGCCTCGGGATGCCGAGACAGCGACCGCAGTATGTCTAAAGCAAAAGCACCACGAAGGTGGCAGCGCAAGCACCTCGGACAGCACCACAAAGATGGTAGCGCGAACGCCACAATAAGGGCAGCGCAAGGGCCTCACCAGGAAGGCAGCATTTGCTCCTGTAATATGGCCTGCATGCAGACCGAACTGTGAATTTTCTTTACGCGCCTATAGCCCAACAGATGACCACAAGATAAGACAGGTGCCAGATAGCGCCCCTACACGACTGGTTGTTTGTTTTTATAAGAATGGGAATGATCGCGTCCACACTAAAGTTTTGCTAATAAGAGATATATAGATTATGTATGTATTATTGCAGTTAAGCTGGCAAAGATAGCTTTAAATGTGATTTTTTTCAGGCACTTTTTCAATTTTACATTAAAATGGGGCAACATCATAGGAAGTTACATGACATCACCTATGGTAGCCTTGGTTTATTATTAACCGTACAGACTACAGCCATTCACCTTGGTCTTGATCTATAGGTCATTGCTGTTCTGTATTCTATGTGTACACACATTGTCTTAAAGCTTGTATGTAAAATATTTTTTTTTGTTTTATATTTTGTTTAGTATGATTGTGAGTGTGTATAATAAATAATTACAACATTTGTCGTATTTTTTTATTTGAAACAATCAAAAATCCTTATAGAAATTACGATAAGGTAGTAAAACAATCATATTAAAATATTACTGATTACAGTAATAAGAAATCATATTAGAAGGCATTATAGTTCTCAGTCAATTCTGTTTCTTAGATAATTAATCATGTAGTTCAAGCGGGCGAAGCCGCGGACGGGCCGCTAGTATATAATATCACCTCTATTATATACTACCGGCCCGCCCGCGGCTTCGCCCGCTAAAATAACAATTTTATAGATTTTGAAGCAAAAGTAATAACAAAATAAATCAATTCTACGTTTAAGCTGCGACCAAATTGAATTCTGTCAAAGACAGGATTGTTTCATTGCCTAATTGGTAAACATCAATAACAGATGTTGGTTAACATTTTTCAATTAATATTTAAAATTATATGTAAATTCTGTTAAGCTTAAATTACTGTAAGTCTGTACCGCGTTATGTAGTCGATATGTACCAAACATAATATATAAATATTATGAAAAGGTATATATTATATAAACACTTTTTATCTTTCAATATAGCCCGCATTTTACACATACAAAGGAAAGCGAGTGATATACATATCAATTCGCCCTCCGGTTTCCACTCATTTAGAGAAATTGAATACAGGAATAATATGCCGGAAAGCAGAAACAGCATTGAGATTTGTTAAAATAGGCTTAAAAAATAAGCTCTTATATTTAAAATATGTAAAAACCGCCGCTACCTTACACAAACCATCACCACATACAGTAACACATTTTAACTGCGTCACTAAAATGGCTGTTGATAATATTGAGTAACAAAGTAAATATCAGATAGCAAGATGATCTTATAAATCAAATATTTGTATAGCCACAATTCGTTCTTAACACCTTTTCATAACATTTAAATAAATTTTGGAAATTCAAAAATTCCATTGACGTTGTTAAAAGAGCCACTGTTGACTTAAGTATCCGATTAGTCACAATGTGAGGGTATACTTGCTATTTGAGAGTTCTTTAACCTTTCGCTAAAACGGTAAATCTATTTGGGAGTGGTTTGAATATAATACAAAAGAAAATGTAGGACTGTACAAAGTTTAAATTTGAGTGGTAATATCACTCAAAATTATATTGTAAGCGTGATAAAAAAAGTTCTTAGAAATAGACTATTTTCTTAGCAATAGACTATTTTTTTAAAATTGGACTATTTTCTTAGAAATAGACTATTCTCTCAGTAATACTGTCACTATCATTATCACCTTCTGTCTACTTCCGTCACTATCATTATCACCAGACAAGAAAAACAGCCGAAATACCATTACACATACAAAATTATCAACTTATGTCTATTATTAAGGTGCATTATAATTTCTGTAATGAAAAATCTTAATTAACTTTTCTCACACAAAATGGAAACATTTCTGATTAATATCTGTGGGGAACGTGTAAGTGTCTTGAGGGCAACGGAGTTACCTTAATACTAGGTTCCCAGGTTCCCTCCGCCTACCCTGGTGTATGCGGGAGACAGCGTGAAGCTGGAAAAATTGCATACAGAGAAATATATTAATATTTATATATAAATGTTCCTTTTATCTTCACGCATCTTTTATATTTAACGAGAATATAGACCTCAGTAATAGTACGTCAGCTTACTGCTTTCGACAACAGATATACTATGCATTTTATATTTTTCTGAAAAATGAAAATACTTGTAATGCCTTCATATTTCTTCTTGTTAGAATCAAACCTATGACAGCTCTCATAAAAGAAGTGAAATTGTATACAAAAAGTTATAGTAATTATTTCTCTCAAATAATTAAAGGTGTATACCAGTTTCAAAGTTATTTCCAGAAATAATTTTATTCCCATACGACTATAAGTCTAAAATGCCTATACTAATTTGTACTTAATGATCCTTAAGTCATCGTGATCAATGATATTTTAACAAGCAAAAAATGTAAATCTAACATAAATTATATAATAAATAATACTTAACCTTAACCCCGGATTTCAAATCGTTGATGCTATTCTTTTTGTAGACAATCGTGAGGAAATCCAAATAAATAAATATCTCATACATGTAATGAAACTAACTCATCGCTGTCTGTACATGGAAGATAATCAGCTTCACGCTATCCCGCACATAGCAGGGCAGAGTGAATCTAGTGTTAAGACACTCCGTTCCGCCGAATTCTTGAGACATTGCGTGTTAAGTGGCGGAACCCAGCGTCGCGCTCTGCCTAGACAGAAGAGCGAAGAAATGAAATTATAAATTTAAGTAAATATTTCATTTCCTCGAGTGGGGATCGAACTCACAAAGTCGCATTTGCAGTCACACTTTGTCCCCCTGCGCCACGACCGGCCCCAATGGAAGATGTATGAGAAAATCTAACATTGGAGACATTTACCAAAGTAATGGAAGTCAATAATTTTTTTTAAATATTTTTCTATTTGTCGCTATGTTTGTTTGTCTGTTATTTTGTGCGTGCTTATCTAAAAAGTTAAGCCGTTTTTAGATTTAGATGCAGTTTTCACTATTATATTTTAATATGCTTACCTTAACTAATTTAAATAAAATTACCAGTTTAGATTGGTTACTTTTATTAAAATCGGTTCATAAATAAAAAAATGTCAATATAAAAAATCGCATGTGAGAAAATATGTATTTTAGTGAATTGACTGAAACTTTAGTGTTCAATTTATGGATATTGTCTTTGAAATAATGTTATAAGATCACGATTATAATCCCATCTGAATGACGGTCGTGATCTAATAATATTACAGTGAAAATAAATATTTTTGTAATACAATATAAGATACGCAGCAGCTAGTATTATAATATTAATATATTTTTTTATCGTGCTAGCATCTTAAATCTTATTCAAGGGAAACTTAGAGGACTTAGTGTTAGGATTCTCCGTTGTATATGTACACTATACTATTTCCTAACATTTAAAACAACACTCTTATATTTTCTGCTAGTCATGATCTAAATGCTCTTTATTTAAGAGTATGAAGTCATGTTTCTTCGTATCAAAATGAACAATAACCTCTAATATAGCTTCATTCATCTCTGTTAAAAAATCAAATTGAATAATTGATTCATAGCTAAAAAATGTTTTATATTTAAATTATAGCTAGAATCTTGATTGATTTCAATTTCATTGGTAATTAAAATCATTGCTATGACAAAAACAGTTCAATTAAGACTGACGAAAGACAATATGCCTCAGATACAATCATATTTGTGATGCTAAAGATCTTTATTTTGTACACACTTAAATCAAAACGAAATCATTTTTCATTTAGTTTCATACATTTATATTCTAAAGAATAGAAATGTATTATATTAATAATTATAATAGTAGAAGAAGAACAGAATTCCAAAAAAAACAACTATTAGATAACTACATTAAACAAAGTCTATTTTATCATCATACCTTTAGTTTTAGATTTAATAAATTTGGTATTTAATAAGTTAATGCCATTTTAATGCTACTTGCTCCTATAATATGTCACAACTAAATGATATTACTAAATGTAATTCAATGTAACAGCAAGATCGGCTGATATAAGTCAAATTACATCTTGTACTGACTGTTAAAAGCTTTTAAAGGTAAACTGGGAAACAAAAGAACATTCTATACGCAAACTACATATTAATTATAACAATAAATAATTGATGAGTTCAATCGAAGTAACTAAAGTTGGTCATTTTTGATATAAGGTTTTAGAAAATGGAGATACCACATACAGAAATGCGCGACTATACAATTTTTGCAGAATTTTTATCGAGACAATTTAGCATGTATTTTAGCAGACATTGGAACAATATCCTGATATAGGCATTAAATCGAATAAGCGCTGCTATGTTCAATTAGTCTCTATTGAATAAATAATCTTGAAAAGATTTAAAAAATAGGAATGAAAGTAAATACAAGCGCATGCTCAAATAAATAATAAAAGCTTTGGTTACTTTTATAAAAGGTAAGAGTAAAAATAAATTAAATAAGAGTAAAATTTAAGTTCGCCAAATTCTTCGTATCCACTGGCCCGAACAAATTTCAAATATTCACCTTCCTTAACTATGCCGAGAATCACCGATCGCAAATGAAACATTGCAAGTGGAACTAGATTGAGCACACTCTGCGTCGAGGTCCGGACCATATACCGAAGCAGGTGATGGATTGGAATCCTCAATGGAAGCATAAACGTTGCCGTCCCAAGCAAACTTAGCGACTTAGTTTTAGACAAGACGAAGAAGATTGGCCAGACATGAGAGACATGAGAGAAATTAAACGAGAAGCTTAAGATCATAAAAAAATACAATTACTCTATGGATGTCATCTGCCCCAACTTGAGGTATAGGTCATATAAGTCAAGTAGGTCAAAACTTAAGTATTGGTAAGTACTTAAAGGAGACAAAAGACAGGGTGAAATATTAGTATATAATTATCAGTCTAAATCTTATATTGATAATAGAAAAGATAAATATAGTCAAAGTAGCAATGCCTACGTCGGTGAATAATCGAATTTTAGTATAGTTGCGTATATTATGTCTCTTGTATTGAGAGTAGAGACTCTACCTAATGAAATGTTGGTATCGTCGGCATTATATTATAGTAACAATAATATGAAATAATACGTGGGCTTTCATACAAAAAAAAAGAAACAAAATTAAAAACCAGAAGCGCGAAAACGCTCTCATTATTTGTGCAAATAGACATTACATATTTCATGATAATTTTGTCACATTTACAAACATTATGTCAGAGATGAAGAATATTATATATTTTGCAAAACATTTTATGCATTCGAAAAATGATTGAGCGTCTAGGGATTGAAATCACAAATCTATGAATGCGGTCTTTTTAGGAGACGTAGGCTGAGATTCATGAATTTTTCATATTGTGTTGACAGTAATTTCCATACCGACATGAACGACCGTGTGCCAGAAGAGGGTTGAGATATAAAAAGATGTATGTATAACTAAGTAAAATTTAATGTCTATAATATAATAGATTTTAGTCCCATAATTAATATTGGAAGCATATATCTATCATGATTTCTCTAAGTAAATATTTGCATATAATTTAGTTTCTGTCAATTTCTTGTCATAACCACTCTGCTTTTCTTATTTATGTACCAAATGTTAATTAATAAGATCGATAAAAATATATTATTTTTTTGAGTCCATTATAATCTTACTGTTATTACTGGTTAATTAATAATCTTAACTATGAACAACAGCAAACGATTAACTTTAGAATCACGTTAGAGGTAAAGGGTTTAGAAATTTAACGTTTCAAATACCTGTCCGCAGATATTCACAGTTCCAACTTCCAAGTTTACGAAATCTAATTTTATACTTGTAGGCGCCAAAGTTTAGAACTGTGAAATTGACTTTACTGCTTCGGAAGTTTAAACTCCGCAAAGAAAATGGCAACCAACTATCCGAACAAAAGTGTGAATAAAGATATTTCTATAAAAATATAATTATTTACTTTGACACATGTAGAACTCTATTTTTCTAATCAGATAAGATCGAAGTGTCTTATCACTAGCTTCTCCCTTAGTACCTTTCTATGTGCAGGATTCAGCGTGATACTGATTCAATTTAATTTTTAATTTTATTAGTCATGATTAGACCTAATCCCGTATTTACATATATAATACCTACTTCCTACCTGACACAGGCCACGCTTTAAATAGTGGAACCATATACCACATTGGAAAAACTTTAAATAGCTTTTAAGCTACTGTATAGTAGTACTAAGCTGTCATTTTGGTTTTTAAGTATAATCTACGTATTGTAATAGTACATACTACGTGAATCAAAAACTTTGTGCCTCTTTTTGCAGAAATGGTGCGGACGGAGGAATTTAAATAGAGATGCGAGTGCAGAATTCAAATATTTTGTTTTAAATAATACAGAATTTATTGAATTTAGTTGAAAATTTTATCACACTTAATGCTTTTTTCCGTTTCACTCGGTATCCCGCAGGTTGCAGGGTAGGCAGAGAGTGTCTAGTGTCAAAACACTCCGTACCCCACTTTGCGCCGAATTCTGCAGGCATTGCGTGTTGAGTGGGGGAACTCAACGCCCCTTTGCCTTGTGGTAAAAAGTAATTTAAAAAAAAACACTGTAAGAAAGATCTGCATATCAGTTCGCATGGAATATAAAATGATAATCTTGTACACGTGTTTTCTTTAAGAGCTGTGTCATCATTTTTATATAAATATTTCAGTCAAATCAGTTAAAGCCCTCGCGACAAAATGATTGCTTTATTAAACCTCTTCTTTCTGACAGGTTACATTTTGCCGTCTTCGTAAAAAAACATCTCAACAAATTTCCTTAATAATATTTGTTTGATAGGAGGGCAGGTACTTTGTGCCTTAATTAATCCCGTTGCGTATTGAATTTGATTTACAAAACCTTATTCTATGTTTATAAACTTGTTCACAACATTTTTAAAACATCTTTACAACATTTTATGATTTTTAAATATTTTTTAGGTAGGTGCCATAGGTACAGAGAGTATGTATCGTTACGGCCTACTTTCCGGCCGTTTTAGAAGGAAAGAACGAAGTAGAACGCCTAAGCAATGCCTCTAAAATTCGTCTATTGTTGTACTTATTTATAGTTCTAATGATACTCTTTATATGGTCTTGATAACAAGTTATGACAAATATGCCGTTATATAGCTTTTAATTATTTTCATATTCACGTATCCTATATTTTGCAGAGCACTGTTTGACCTAGTACCTGCCGCTAAATTTACTCAAACAGTACGTCATTGCTCATATATAGGTTCTGGAGTGGGAGTATCTAATAGATCTTTCTGCTTTCACGTCTCGGCAACATCTTTATTATAACTTAACTTGACTTAACTTCACGCTGTATCTCTAACGGGGTAGTCAGAGAGAACGGAACGCCAAACACTACGGTCTCTACATACCTCGTGCGCCTCGTCCACTGTCATACATGCCCTCCGGGGATCCTCATGCTTTTTACGTGACCTTCCTCCAGTATCTTTGATACTGTGTTTTCGAAGGTCAATCCAGGTCTCCTCCTATCCCCCTAATGGTAAGAGATACCATTCACTTTTCCATCATAAATTTTTATTATAAATATAAATATTCTTAATATATCAATTACGTCACAATAGCGTCCATATAGACTATTGAAGTTTTTTTAAATATAACATAAGATAAATAAAAAATATGACCTAAGTAGAAAAACTGGCTCATGCTTTTAAAAGCGAATAACAATGCATTTTGCGTATATCCGTGTTGAATATATAACCAAATGTTTCATATTTTAATTATCGCATCCCTTTGAAATAGGCATAGATACTTAGTGTATTGAGATCGAAGACTTCATTTGGAAAAAAAATCACATTGTAGAAGATCCACTGTCAATGTCGATCAGGAATAATAGTTATTAAATTATCTGTGAGCAACTAAAATTTTTACGCTGCCAAAAGGATAAATTTAGGAATTCCGCAGTCAGATACTAACGTTAACGATTTAACGTTAACGACGTTTACTAGAAAATATCTCAATATCATTTTAGTTACATCGTTAGTCAACTTCAGTTGCCAGCTAAATATTTTACGATGACTCATACCAACACTCTATAAATACTGTCTCACTTAAGATATCGGAAGTACATTTTAATAGATTTGACAATATTAATAAATAAAATCAGCTTCACGCTATATCCCGCACACAACAGGGTAGGCAGAGGGCAGAGTGTTAAGACACTCCGCTCCCCACTTTCCGACAAGTTCCAGAGGCATTGCGTGTTGAGTGGTGGAACTACGCTACGCTAGGAACTACGGACAATATTAATGTATACTCAATAATAAATATACTCTATAATTTCTTGACTGTGAACTGAAGAAATCTTTGTCAGACTTTTACCCATCACAACATAACTATTTAATTTATCATGACATACTGTTTTTTCAGCTTCACGCTGTATCCCGCATATACAAAGGAAGGCACTCGTTCCCCACTTTGCGCCCAATTTTTCGAGGCATTGCAAGTTGAATGGCGAAACTCAACGTCGCGCTTTGGTAATGGTAGAGCTACCAGAGCGAAGAAATGGAAATGTAAATAAATATATGTTGTTTTTTTCATAATTCATTCCCCCGAAAAGTAATCGATCCCACAACCGCCACATTACTGTCACATGCTTGTACCCCTGCTTCACAACGGCATCAATATACCTCAATGACTAACAAAATTTATTATTTTTCGAATAAAAATATGTACAAATTGCCCCGATAACCTTTTTTTTGCTATATAACCACGTTCTCTTAGCAAGCAGGTGCTGCGACCGCGTAGCAAAAAAGTTAATTGTGTTGAGTAATGGAAATTTTCGTTCCAGTTAAATTCACAGAACATGAAAGTTTCCAGTACATACTCAGGTATGGTCGGTACTGAGGTATGAGGATATAGCTAAGTACGCCGTTAGACCAGTGTGCAGTAACGGTGCAGAAATAGCTGTAAAATGAACCTTTACTAGGAAAGTATTTTGACGTAAGTAAGAAACCAATATCCGTGTTTAAATAATTATAAAAATAATTTAAAAAATGTACTCACGATATTTTCAACAGGTTTTCTATGTAATTCATTAAAACAGGAAGTGAAGTAAGCTTTAAAATATTTAATTCGGTTCCGTTTCTTTTATATAAAAATGCTAATGTTTATTCTACCTACATAGCTCGATTATTTGCTTTATGAAAAAATATTTATTGATATCAAATCCAAATCTTTAAAGAAATCAATATGTAAATATTTTAATAATACATTATTTATTTGTATGTATATATATATATATTTTTTCATTTTGGCCAATTTCTGAATTCGCCGTGGTTTATCCATATAAAATTTTAAAAAATTACATTATCTGAAAACTTACGTGTCAAATTTGTGAAAAAGTTGGCTTATATATGAAATTTATCGATACATTCAATTTAATCCGCATAACTGCATGATATATTCACCTTGTAATCTTTAGATTGGATACAGCGTGAAGCTGATTTGATTTATTTTTTCATGATGAACTTACATTCTTGGATCGCCAAACTATGCGTATACATATAGCAAATTTCTGACAAATGTAGGTGTAAAAGACTAGCGGATGGATAGACGGGTGGCCCTATAAGAGTTCCATTTTTTTGCCATTGAAGTATAAAATAATAAATAAACACATGCCAAACATTAAAGTGAAGTTTTATATTTGGCACTGATGTTGTTGAACTCATTTTGTAAAAAAAATCTGTATGCAAAAACATTTACCCAACGAAAACTATCGTCGAACGTTAAAAACTCTTTCTTTTTACTACATTATAAAAATACATATTATGTGTTTATCTGTTTTCATTCCTTTCTGCGAGCTAAATACTTAAGTCCTAGTTATAAGACCGTTTCAGTATTTTACTTGTTCCGTTCATTTGTTCCGTTTCGGTCTCGCCATACAGAGAAATCAAAAAATAAATAAATTATAATGAATAATATTATTTTAACATTGTCCAAGTTGGGATGTTTGATTTCATAAATAAATTATTTTTTTTAACATTTATTTCTAGCACATAAATACGGTACCTTATATTATAATACGTACATTATTACAGTCAACTATATATTTTTATTCAAGTTTCTAGCAAAACCACTCTACTTTAAAATAATTTTATTAGAAAGATAATCGCCCCTGGTTGGGAGTCATTGGTATGCAAATTCATGCAAATTCAAATCCTAATTTTCAGGAGTTGTTTGAACAATTCGCTATCCCCTTTCCATTCGCTCAGCTTAACCAGAAGCTAAATATATATTTTTTACTCTTTTAAAAGCTTTATATTTTTTTGTAGCTTCACGCTATATTCCGGTCACAGCAGGCAGTTAGAACCCGGGAACCTAGTGTTAATAAACTCCGTTCTCATTGAGACTCTCCGTTCCCATTAAGACACTTTCTGGAAGCATTGCGTGCTGAGTGGCGGAAGTCAATGCCGCGCTTTGACTTGTTACTTGAGCGAGGAAATGAAAATATTATATTTGAAAATATATGTATTTCATTTCCTCGAGTGGGTGTCGAACCTTTCCCTTATACAGTCGCAAGCTTGTGCCCCTGCGCAGAATGACCTCATTTCATATTAAATTCAAATAAAGAAATATTTAAAACAGATGATTCTATCAAGTCTAAAAACTCAAAAAACAGTAGTTAGCTACGTTAAAAGTAAATGAGTCGAATGTCTTGATTGTTATATCAATGGATCCTCTGTAATTGAACTTGTACTTACCTAGTACTAAAACGAACAAGAACAAAACCCCTCATTCTTCATTACTAACAACAATATAGGATATTAATTTAATATGCTAATTGGAAGTATCCATAAAAGGTATACTGAAGATTCTTCTGATGATTGGATATGGGTATTTTTTATTTTTTACAATAGATTATTTTATTGGTATTTTAATAGACCATAATTAAAATAAATCAGTTAATTGAGAGTAGGACTCGCACACTGAGGCTTCCGTTCCAATTTGAGGATTGTAGGTCAACGGGAAGTAGGAAGTAACTTTGCGTTTTGTATGAAATGAACTACAAATATAATTTTGTACTGTTTGTTTTTTCTATGAAATTCTTTAAAATTTAACCATTTTTGATTTTTTTTTCGTTATCGGTATTATTATAAATTCTCACTTTGTGCCAAACTTCATACCTAAGCTCACGGAAAGCACTTATAGGTTTTGATTTTGGATGCGAATTTCATACAAAGGCAGCAAATCGATGCATAAATGCATCAATGTATTTATTGTAAGAAACTAACGACTTGGCCTTACTACCCTTGTTAGCATTTACAACTATATTGGCAAATCGAACTATTAAAATATTTAAATGACTGTTGTAAATAAATGTGTGATGAAGTTATATTAGAATAAATTAAACTAAAATATCCAAAGCTACCAAAATTAAAACTTTAAGTTGAACTTATATCATAAGCGTATTCCTTCGCAAAGTTCAAACTAACCAACTAATACCCTAAATAATTCCTTGTGCTTATAAATGAAAGTCGGATGAAATTTACATATACCTACCTAC
>DWMY01001008.1:0-17228 GCA_018249775.1 Heliconius hecalesia formosus | reverse complement strand
TCAACACGCAATGCCTCCAGAATTCGGCAGAAAGTGGGGAACGGAGTGTCTTAACACTAGGTTCCCTCTGCCTACCCTGCTGTGTGCGGGATAAAGCGTGAAGCTAATTTAATTTTTTTTTAATTTTAATTTTTAATTCATATTAAGAGAGGCCACTTGTGGCGCAGGGCCACAAACTTGAGACTGTAAATACGATAAATTGTGGATTCGATTTCACTCGGGGGAATAAAATATGTAAAATATAAAATATTTGCAATTTCTCGCTCTATTAACGAGACACAGCGCGACTTAACACGCAATCCGGCGGAAAGAACGGAATGAAAGTGCCTCAGCATTACCCTGCTATGTGTGGGATACACAGCATGAAGCTAAAAAAATATTATAAAAAAGAGTTACCTAAACCATGCGCAAGTTTGTCCCCTACTAGATCTACATGTCAATTTTTCAGGTTGGGTCCGGTAATTCCAGTCTACACTCGAGCCACCCAACGATGTAGGTAGTGCTGGTATCATCGTTACATCGGGTTCTTCTGGACCTGCCTCTAAAAGTAGTATCTGAAAATAATATATAGAACTTAGTAGCGCTCTGGTAACGAGGCAAAGCGCGGCTTTGAGTTACACCCCTCAACAGGCAAAATTAACGTATGTGACCAAGAAATTCGTTACATTTTAAAATTTTATTACATAAAAGGTAAAAATGCGACAAACGCCGCGAGTAAAATTTGTGCGATTTATGGACCTAATGCGGTATCAATAAGCTTGAACCACATTTATGCTACACAAAACAAATTCCGAACCATTTCTTAAACAGTTGATTACGGGTAGTGAAAAATGGGTGACTTACGATAGGAATGTGCGAAAAAAAACCTGGTCGAAGCATGGATAAGCCCCACGGTGGATGCTATGTGTATAGTGGGATAGGAAAGGAATCGTCCACTACGACGCGTGACGGGTAAAACTATCGATTCTAACCTCTACTGTCAGCAACTGATGAGGTTAAAAAAAGTTATTGAAAGAAAAACCGACCGGAACTAGTGAATAGGAAGGGCCACTTGTTCCACTATGACAACGCCAGACCGCACTCTACTATAACCACTCAGCAAAAATCGAACGAGCTTGGCTGGGATATGTTGACGCGTACTCCGTATAGAGACCTGACCTTGCTCCACGTGTTTTGGTCATAGCAGAACTCTTTAGAAAGCATAATAAATCTACCGTTAAAAGAACACTGTGAACAATACCTGTCAGATTTATATAATCAAAAATCTCAAAATTTGTACAGGAATGGGATCATGGCACTATTCATAAAATTGCAACAAGTCATCGATTAAAACGGCACATACATATTATAAATAAATAAAAACATATACCTAAAAATTTTTTTTGTATGAACAATACGAAAATACCTCATATAATAATATACCTAAGTAATTTTGAGTCGGCGCGGTAGGACATTTTAAATAATCTTATTTTTATTTTTTCTTGATTATGATCATGTTAAATAATATGATGGCTCTTACAATCGAAGTACTCAGTAAAAAAAATAAAGAATTTTAGAGACAAATCACTTTACTTAAGTTTACTTCTTTAAAAAGCAAAACATCTTTTGATCACCACATTATATCCATATGACATCCATTTTATTAATGGCACACAGCTTATAGGTAGTAAAATGTTTTATTAATAAAAAAACATGACAAATAAAAACTACAAAGCGAACAATAACAATTTATATAAAAATTAAATTCCATATTGTTGTAAAATTGTTATTCGATGTCATATGTTTATAATAATTTAGTTAAGCGGTTTAATATATGAATGACTAGATTAACTTACTTTTCAATACATATCTACATAGTATTATTTTTTATTTCTCCGACCCAGGTTTCTAAATTTTGTTGAAATATAACATGACGTATAACGTGAGTTTCGCAACTGACTCGATATTCCAAGTTCGAATGAAAAAAGAAGAACATAGTGTCTGGATACTAGTTCTCTGCCTACTTATAGCATATAAGCGGGATAAAACACAAAGCTAAAAAGAGTATTGTCGGTTGTTGGGAATTTCGAAAATTAGTAAATTTTATTATTATTTTAGCAAAATTTCGGTTATAAAATCAGTAATTGCATATAAAATGCACAAACTGCTAAACATTTTTTATGAATACCTATAATAAAGCCTTAAAAGAGACTCCTATAATAATATGCTGAACAAAATGCGCTTATGATTTGGTAAAAATTTTATACCCCAATCTCCATAAAAACTTGCACTCTTACATTTTTCTTTTGTTTTAGTATTAATTCCAAATAATAATAATAATAATAAAAATTCTTTATTGTACAACCAAAAAAAGAAATAAAAGATTATAATGTACAATAGACGACGTTACCGCTGAAATGGGAATTGGGATATATGACAGTCAAAGACCTAAATATATATATTTATCCAAACATACAACATTGCGTTCATAGAGTTTGATTATTTTAAAATTATTATCTTTAATTAATAATCCTATCTTACTTGGGGAATAGTTATATTAAAGTAATACGATGTTGGGAAACGCGCAACGTTCCTTTTTTGTTCATCACAGAATTAAAATATTTTCGGAAAAATGGGAGTAGCGTAGCAGAGGAGACCTGGGAACTCAGTGCCACTTCGTTAACCATTAGGACACTTTCGTTCCACAGTTTCTGCCGAATTCTTGAGGCATTGCGTGTTGAGTAGTGGACATCAACGCCGAGCTTTGCCTCATTATCAGAGCGAGAAAATGAAATTATTAAATATCACACTCCGACGAGTGGGAATCGAATCCAAAAATTATCCCGTTTACATTCGCACGGTTGAGATGCTGCGTCACGACGGTTTCGCGCTGAAGTTAAATAATAAAAAAAATATGAAAATAAATTCTAATAAAAACAGCATTCACCTGTGTAGTTTAGAATAAAAAGTTGGCATAATTAAAAGTTGTAGTTAAGATGCAGAAATTATATTATATAATTAGAAACTTAATATAATGTAGTGCACATAGCTTATGTACGCTAATTTCTCGAACCAAGTGAGTTATAAATTTCGTATTTAAAAGGTGACAAATGAATGATGACAGTCGTGGCGCAAGGGCACAATGTGTGGCTGCAAGCGCCACTGGTTGTGGGTTCGTTTCCAATTCGAGGAATTGAAATATTTAATATTTTTATTTATGCGGGATACAGCGTGAAGTTATTTTCAAAAATCAACGTGCAATATTCCAAAAACTTGGCTGTAAGTAAGGAACGTAAAGTGTTTAGGTTCCCTCTATTTACCCTGGCTGTATGCAGGAAAAAGCCTAAAGCTTAGCTAAAAGGGATCCTTATTAATTCCTTTAATCATAGAGAAAAGGAGAAAATACCCTAAATCCAATAAATATAGGTAGTGCTTTAATAACGGTGAAGCAAACTTAGGTAGCTATCGGAACAAGTTTTGGTTTGATGCAAATTTCTAATATTAATATTGAACGTCTATTGAGGAAGTCACTGCCTAGTTTAGCAAATAGCAAATCTGGTGTAAATTTAACAGAAATTCGTCAATAATAATACAAAGGTATATTAGTATCATTATTATTTTAAACTTCACGCTATATTTCTTGTATTAAGCAAAGGGTAAGCAAAGGGTATCTAGTGTTAAGACACTTGGTTCCCCATTTTCTACCCAATTATCGAAAATGATGAAAAATTTAACTGTAACAGTTTTGAATTTATGACAAATAAAAAAAATATTTAGCCATTTTTTTTGCCCATAGAAAGTAAGCATAGACTGCCAGATAATAGTAGCGGTTATTTTTAAACATTTTTAAAGTGTTATTACACACTTAGGAAAGAAAAATACTTATTTAGAAAACGTATAAAAATTTATAAAAATTTAAAAATTCGGATAGAATTTATAAAAATTTAAAAGGTTGGTTTCCAGGAGGCGCGGGTTCGAGTTCCGCTACTACCAAATTTTTATACGTTTTCTAAATATGCGATTATTTCAATTACTTAAAACTCGAGTAAAATCAAACGATGCTATTATTTACTTATGAATAGATTTATATATGAATTTGAATATTATTAAAATAATGTAAATATATAAGCGCAAGCATCTTGGACAGGCAAAGTGAGGCGTTATGTTCTGCAATTTCGTCTTATAACTGGGTGAAAAATAATTTTATACAACACTTAATTAAATGATACATTTTCTCTATTTGATTGACCGTAATAGTCGACCATTGTGATAACCTAAATTTATTATGTAATTAATAAAATATTTATATTAATTAATTTTAAATTACTTTATTATTCCAAATAAATAATAACAATTTATCAATTGGATGCTATAATTTACAATTATACAATGAGTGAGTTTATTCACTATTCACTTGTTTGTATTAAAAAAATATTAAAAAAATCTATTTTTTAAATATATTTTTTAACTTACATAATATGTACATCAAATTATATCTTTAATTACATATTAATTGTATGTCAATAAGGAAATCCACCATGGTACAGTGTCTGACTGACGTACACGCGATGATTGTAGATTCGATTGCTGCTCCGTGTATTTTTTTTTATGGAAAAGACAAGGCAAATAAGCGTACGGGTCGCTTGATGGTAAGTGATCATATTTTCATTTCCCTGTTCTGGCAACGAATGGCATTGCGTTCTGTCACTCAATACGCATTATCTTGTATGGTGTAGAAAATAGAGAACGGAGTGTCTTAACATTAGGCTTTCTCCGCCTACCTTTTTATATGCGGTGCAAAGTTTGAAGCTAAAAAAGAAATCAATTTCGTGTCAATGTGCCATTTAAATCATAATACGGTCAGAAAATTTGACATGCTGTTGCATATCTATTGTACAATTAAGCTGAAAAGTTATTCAAGGTTATATAAAATTAAGTAAGTCATGTAATTTGGTTATAATAGTTTTTTTCGAACGAAATCTTTCAGTTTTTGTTTTTGAAATGTAGGTCGACGTGACGAATTATCAAAAGATTTACTTTAAATTTTATAAAAGAGTATTTTTTTCTCATCTATAAATAGTTCATTTTTTAGAGTTACAGAGTAACTACTTACGCAGACTTGTTACGTTAAAAAGTTATTTTTAACGAAAGAAATCTGCGTAAATATTATCTAGTGCCTTATATTTTATCACATTTACAATGTAAAACTACTGAGTTAGATTTCATTATAAGTATGTAGTATATGTATGTACATTTTATTGTAAAAACTTGTAACATTGTTGGACAAGAGTGTACTTATTTCTAATAGAGATTATCTTGCAAAAAAAAATAATATTCGTTTACACCTGACATTTTCTAAATATAGATAGCTGTGTTTGATATTCTGCTAGATTTTTTTCCAGCTTCGCGCTATATCCCACACATAAAATGGTAGGCAGAGGGAACCTAGATATCAAATGTTAAGAAACTTCATTCCCATATAATTTTTAGAAATAAATAATTAAAGAGAAGAGAAAGAAAGTAAATAATTGATGTGAAAAGTGAAAAAAAATAATATTTATTTTATTTTATTTTATTTAAAGCGTCACGCTGTATCCCACACTTAGCACTGTAGGCAGAGGGAGCCTAGTGTTAAGTCACTCTGTTCCTTATGTTTCGTCGACTTCTGTGCGTGTGTGTGTGTATTGAGTGGCGAAACTCTACGTTGCGGTTTGCTTCGACACCAGACCGAAAAACTATTTGATTTCTTCGGATGGGAATCGAATCCACAACCTGTGGCGGTAACAATCACACTTTGTGCTATATGCACGATAAACTTTACACTCGAAATACACAAGAATACACCAGAATATATGCATGATCAATTTTACTCTCGATCTTAACAGCTAGTGCAATACAAAATTATAGTTCAATCAACAAGAAAAAATTTTTTCGTAACCAGTTTTCGTGTTCATAATTAGTCCAGCTGGTTTAAGCAAGAGATCTGTCGGTCTACATAATTGGACTAAGAATAATTACTTTGTAGAAGTGACAAAATTTTTGTTCACTTCTATTATTGGGTGCTCTATGGTTGAGTGAGCGCAATCGTTTTATAATAATGCGGTGTAGTGACATTGACGATTGGGCAACGCTTAGCAATATTTCTTAGTTCGTGTAATGGACAATGGGTTGAATGAAGAGTTTTGCCCGCCATACCAAATTTGTGAAATTAAATATTGGTTTCTATTATAATGATTTGTAGGTGTATTTTGATTGTTTTGTGTTTGGTCTCGTTTTAAAGGCATTGAATTTTAAATGGCACAACTCAATTGTGATATGTTGTCATGTCGTGGCAACTATTTCGCGTATTTTATTTGTTTCCTAGCTTTACGCTTTATGCAGCACATAGCGGGGTAGGCAGAGGAATCATAGGTACCTAGTGTTAAGGCACTCTGTTCACATTAATATACTCCGTTCTCATTAAGACACTTCCGTTCCCTATTTTCCGATGAATTCTGGAGGATGATTCGCCACGATTGGCCTCGACCAATTCATTAATTTAGTGGCAATTCCTCAAAATGAGTAGAAATTGAAGATTAGGTACAAATCTCTTTAGTAAACCCTACAATGTAGAGCGAGATAGTTAAAAATATGATTTGTTGGATTTGATTTGAACTAATATATTTTGTTGGTGTAGCTAATATTATATTATATTTTTTTAAGTGGTGACTCGACGATTATATTGACAGTATTACTTTCAAAGCGGATTTATATTGAATAAGTGAAAGGATTTTTATATAGTATTATTAGATATACACACATATTTAGACATTAAAACTACAAAATTAAAAGAAATCCGAATCGCAGGCTAGACATGCAGTTGTATGAGTGGGCGTCAGTACGAGGAGTCCTCAAACACTCCATCGCTCTTCTTTCAACTGTCTGTCCTTTTTTCGAGACACTATATGCTTTCGCCACGCTTTTCTACCAGAATTGAGAAAAAATACTCGACGTTCGTTTTGGTAACGAGGTGACGCGAGGCGTTGAGTTCCACCAACACGTAGTTCTTCAAGAATTCGGCGAAAGATGGGAAACGGAAGTGACTTGATATGGAACGTAGTGTAAAACTAGGTTCTCTCTGCTTACCCTGCTGAGTGTGAAATACAGCGTGATGTTAAAAAAATGTTCATCACACTTTTTGTTAAGGCAGCATTTCATCATTTCTTATAATTTACTTGGATTTTAAAATTATTTATAAAATTTTCCAGATCTTCAATTTTAATATGTCAATGTACAGACACAACATTTTTACTATTTTATTTTACTATAGCATAGATGATTAATTCTTTAATAACCGTAGATAAGACTCTCATACATCATTTCGTTCACACGTTACTATTATGTATTATACACACTCTATTATTAACTTCTATCGGTTTAATCTTTATAAGTTTTATGACATTCTCTTTATGTATGGTTTTCTATAATATGTCAAATGTTATGAAATAAAGTTGGAAAATATAATACAATGTCTATTTTCATTATACACAATAGCTATTGATTCGATTTTTAATAAATATATGAAAGTTTAACTTTATTTTATATTAAAAAAAATAAAAATAAAAATGAGACCAGTTTTAACGCAGGAGCACAAGCTTGCAACTGTAAGAGCGACAGGTTGTCGGTTCGATTCCATATTTTATATTTTCATTTCCTCGCTCTGGTAACGAGACAAAGTGCGGTTTTGAGTTTAGGTACTCAACACGCAATGGCGCCAGAATTTGACGAAAAGTGGGGAACGGAACTGTTTTGACGGGAACAGAGTTTCAGTCCAGATTCCCTCTGCCTAACCTGCTACGTGCGGGATACAGCGCGTTATTAAAAAATATTTTTAAATATATTTTTAATAAGAATAATAGCTTCACGCTGTCCCGCGTAGAGAAGAGCAGCCAGACGGAATTTAGTATTAAGAGACTCCAAATCCCACGCGCCATCGGATTTTCGAGAAATTAAGTGTGAAATAGACCCAACGCCGCGTGTTATATTGTTATCAACGCGAGGAAATGAAAATTATTCATTGTAGGACTCGAATCCACAAACGTCACGTTTATACTCAGGCAGCTGTGCTGTGCCGCTGCGTCACGACGGCCTCAGTCAGGATACACCTACTCCTCAAATGCTCCATATTTTGCTGGGTTCTTATTTTCTGTACAGTTATGCTTACTACAATTTAAAAAAAAAATTTTTATTACATACAATATATATCCTAAAACGTTTCTCTATTAAGTAAGTATTACAGAAACAGTTCCAAAGAACTACCAACAAAGTGATTGTAAAAGTTTTTCGCTTTGGGACTCGCTGTCATTGTTTTAGTTTTATCATGGAGTTATTTATATGGATGTGGCAATCGATCGTTATCTAGGATCTGATTGTTATCTATTCGAGGGTCACGAGGTCAATTCTCATTGATTGCATACACCGCAGTTTGTAGTACAAGATAATTATTCAAAATTCCTATGTTTCTTTAGCTTCATACTCTATCACATATATTGCTACGCGTGTTTCGTAAGATAGGCAGTGGGAATCTAGTCAAGATATCCTAATCCTTATCTTTCTGTATAACTATGCCGTATATGGTCTATATAAAATTATTTATTCCTCCGAGCGGGAATCGAACCCACAATAGTCGCGTTTACAGTCAGACTTCGTGATACTCCGACATGACGCTTTCTTTATATAATTGAATCTTGTATCAGTCATCTTTAGCTCATCTTGCCATTGTGAATTTAGTTTCCAAGTCAAGTTACAAACAATAATATGTATTAGCCGTCACTTGTTTTCTCTAATAATAGTATAAAGTTTGTTTGATTGAACGCTTTAATCTTAGGAACTATTGGTTTAAATTTAAAAAACCTTTTTATATTGAAAAGCTCATATATCGAAGAAGGGTTTAGGCTATATTGCATCACGCCATAAGGAGTAATAATAAAAATGCTTATTTAGAAATCGTATAAAAAATTGTAAGTAGCGGGATTAGTACTGGCGCCTCTTTTAAGTGTGGAATAATATTTTAAAATATATATAACTTACAATATAAATATGTATATTTTTAATTACAAAAAAATACAAGATAATTTTCAAAACTAGAAAAGTGAAAGGATGTCGTGGACCACAAGAGTGTGATTGTAACGCGGTGATTGTAGGTTCGATCTTTACTCGAGGGAATGAATTATTATTTGTTAATATTTTAATTTCTTCGCTCTGGCACCAAAGCAAAAGCCCGGCGTTGACTTCCGTAACTCAACACGATGTGCCTCAAAAAATTAGGAGGAAAGTGGGGATAGGAGTTTCTTAGCACTACGTTCCTTCTGCCTACCCCGATGTGTGCGACTGCTTGGAGCTGATTTATTTATTTTAGAATAGACAAAATTTAAAATTTGTAATTCTTGAAATTCTTTCAAATTAAAAAACAAGTATTTCAGAAAAAAAATCTAAAACCCAATCACTTCTAGCCTCATTATGTCCAAGATATTATCGCGCGCAAGTTTTCGCTAAAGCAATACTAATTTAAACAGTTCCTACAGCAGTTGTTGAATACGAATAGTTATTCTTTCATAGTCACTGTGTAAATTGTTATGTCTGTAGATGCAAGGACTGGAGAAAATGATGTTATAATATATTTTAATAAGATTATGCTTATCGTAATTGCAAATAGCCCGCAAACTTGTTAGTTTTTTAGACTCACGCTGTATCCCGCGTATAACAGGCAGAGGGAACCTAGTGTTAAAACTCTCCGTTCCCTACTTTCCGCGGAATTTTCGAGGACTTAACGCCGAGGTTTGCCTAATAACAAGAGCGAGTAAATGAAAATAAAAAAATATTTTATTTCGAGTGGAAATCGGACTTACAACCTGTCGCGTTACAGTAGCACGCTTGTGCACCTGCACCACGATTGTCCTTGAAAAGTAAAGAAAATAACTCATTCGCAAGACCGGAGTAATTCATATCTAAATTTCTATATTAATATTACAGCCCTCGGTTGACCTTCGAAAACACAGTATCAAAGATACTGGAAAAAGATCACGTAAAAAGCATGAGAACCCCCCGGAGGGCATGTATGAAGATGACAGTGGACGAGCCGAAAGAGATATGTAGAGACTGTAGCGTTTGGCGTTCCATTCTATCTGACTCCCCGCTAAGGATAGAGCGTGAAGTTAAGTTAAGTTAATATTATAAAGCTGAAGAGTATCTTAGGACGACTGGTTAGAATTTTAAAAAATCTTAATTTGGATAGTCCATTAGTTGAGGAACGCACCTATATAAAATCACGTTAATTATCTCGATAAAATTATTCATAATTCAAATACTTTTTACAACGACATTTGACCTTCACATATTTTGTGTAACAAATAGTTTAGACCTCGGTATTTTGTTTGCACATTTGGAAATATTAATTGAATTCAGGCCAATATTTACATTTGAAATATCTAAGACATTCAAATAATATATAGTTAAAACAATAGAGATAACCTAATGTCATGACAGTCTATTCTCCGCTTTTCAAGATATTGCGCTTATAGTGGTGGAGTTTATTACGTTTAATATGGTTTTTTGTTTCTAAAGCAGGCAAGAGTAACTAAAATTTTCGCCTGAGTGAGAATTGAACTAAAATACGAACTAAATATATAAATAATTGTTATTAGGCTAACAGCCCAATATTATACCACTGTATCACAATAGCCTTACCATTACTAATAATAATAAATCGTCATGTCTCCAAATGTGTGGAAATTAAAGAATAGGTGAAAAAATGGTTCCTTGACACAATGAACTTAAATATAAAATTGTCGAAAAAGAAAGAAGTTTTGATATCAAACGGCTGATGACCGTGACTTCTTAGGAGGAGGTCACGAGTTCGATTGTTATCTACTGATACTATTTAGAAACCAATAATAAAATAATAGTTTTATAATAAGTCATTAGAATTGTGGATAAGACTCCATAATATAAATTGATTTACTTTTATAAATATATTTTAAAAATGTTTTTCGTGTAGCCTACTACACGAAGGGGAACCTTATGAAAAAAAAAAAAAATATATAACGTCTTGATAAAATAGAGAATTTTATATAAATATCAGAATATGCTATATTCCATAATTAGAATTCTTTAAAAGATAGGTGGAAATATCTCGATTAAATCACTTTCAGTATAAATGAGATTTAAAATCAGGTCAGTAGTCATATAAAGCCATCGTTTCTTTGTTAGCGCAAACTTCCGATACAGCTTGTCATTATGCAAATTTAACTTTTTAAAATCTTGTTACCTTTGAAACGTAGAACTGTGTTCATCGAAATATAAAATTTATAATATACATATCTTAAGGTTATAAATGAAATTTAAAAAACAGCAAATAAATAGTTGAAGATACTCGACCACTGATCAATAAATAAGTTTCTCGAAGTATTTTTTTTCTTTAGCCAACCGTGAAAAGCACAAAAAGATATTTATCAATTTATTTATTTCTTTTTTATTGTAATTAATATTTATAAATTTATAAACGAGTGTTCAAAAAACAGATATTTTTTTTTTGTTTTAGCTTCACGCGGAGTAGGCAGAAGAAACCTAATGCTAAGACACTCCGTTCCCCACTTTCCGTTAAATTTTCAAGACATTGCTTGTGGAGTGATGGAACTCGACGCCGCGCTTCTTTTATATAATTATTTAAAAAAAAATAAACTCACCTTCCATCTTTTTACTTCTGACAATCTATTGGCCAACACGCAACCAGCTGATCCTGCACCAATTATGATAAAATCATATTCTTCTATTGAATTTCTTTTCTTTGAAGATTCTTGCCTTTTACTTCTTTTATTTTCTGCTATTAAAATATTCTTAGAATCTGCATAGTTATTGTCTTGAAAGCTTCTCTTTAAGAAATCAAAGTCGAAAACTGGATGGTGTTCGGAAAACTTTCGAAAATGATTGTTAAAGTCATAATTATTAGTAAATAGATTTATAGAATAAGAGCTGGAATCGAAAGGATAGAAATTATTCCCATTATCATGAGGCGCAGGATGCGACGTTTCTATATTGTAAATAGTTTTGTATGTTTCTAAAGGATAGTCATAAAATTTCGTTGGATATTCTAAAGGTGGAGCAATACTTGATCCCAACCATTCATTGCTGTATGGGTTCTTCTTAATCTCTGGAACACTGTATGAAATACCGCCAAACAATTGGGTCAAAAGTGACAAAAATACAAATCCTGTAGGAGAGCATTGGGTCAAAGGTGCCTGCTGTTCAGGGCAAATAGTGCTTATATCCAGAGGTCTCCAAGTTGACATATTTTCACATTCACAACTACACTTACGTATTAAGATTTATCTCATATTATTTTAATTTGTTTTATTTTTTTGATGCTAAATTTGTGCTTAATTGCTTTAGCAGCTAGTGTACTTCGCGTGAGCGCCGCAAATCGAATGATAGATAAATAATATAAGTAGTGAAAGAAACCAACGTCTAATAGTTGTTCTATTGTATAGAATATATATTTCATTTTCTAGGCTTGAATTTATAAAATTACTTAAGGTTTACGCAATGAAATTATCTTTTACGAAATATCACCAAATAAATATTGAGGTTAAATACTTTTTTATTCAATGCTTAAAATGTAAAATACGCTGTCTTGTAAGTTTCTTTATTACTTTTATCTTTTTTAGGTTATTGGCGGGCGTTTACGTTGGTAAATGAAAATGATATAATGATCACTCAAAATTTTTCAAATATATTTTACATTGTATTATTTAACTTTGAACGAACAAATCTGTAACATTTCAGTATTTATAATAAAAAAAAATACAACAATACTTAAAATAAAATATATTAAAATACATTATAAAAAAAATAATCAGCTTCACGTTGTATCGCGTACACAGCAGGTTAGGCAGAGGGAACCTAGTGCTAAGACACTCCGTTCTCCCGTTTTCGCTGAATTCTGGAGGCATTGACTGTTGAGTGGCGGAACTCAACGCTGCTCTTTGCTTTAATACCAGAGTGAAGAAATGAGAATATTAAAAAAATAAAATAAATATGTAAAGAATTATATATTTTTTAATAATTGATTTTCATATAATATGATTCTCATACTTAAGTCAAATTTGATTACAGTGTTAGGACACTTCGTTGTTCATTTGCCACTTATTCAATGTCTGTAATATTCCGTGTTAAATGACGGAGTCCTCGTTTCGTCTTCCTAATCCGGTAATACAAAAAAAATAGATATTTAAAAATTAAAAACACTTATAATTAAAGTTTATTACTTACTTTTAATATTTTCATTTTGTCGCTTTGGTAGTAGGCAAAGCGCCGCCGCTCAACACGTTTTGCCTGCAGAATTCTGCGAAAAGAGGGGAACGGAAGTACCTCAATGGGAACGGAGTGTCGGAAGTTACCTTCGTCCACCCTACTAGTTACGGCGTGAAGCAAAAATTAAAAACAATAATACGCCTTTCACATGGTTCAGGGTTCGTTGTCCCACTGAGGATTATAATACACCGTCTATCTTTTAAAATTCTTCCCAGAAAGCAGGCTTACTTTGGAATTTTATAAATTAGCTTGCTAATGGTAGTTTGTAATGGTAGTTTTGATTTAATGAAGAAATTAAATTTATATTTTTAAATTATTGAAAAAAATATATATCTTAAAAATATGAAAAAATATATACACATTTCTTACTTAATATTATCATAGTGATATTTTTTCCCTTTTACACAATTACAAAGTTTTTTTTCTCAAGGAATTTTGCTTCAAGTATTTCCTGCTTGAACAAAATAGTAAGATATTGTAACTTAACTTACGTCACACTTGTTAAGGATATCACAGAAATGAAAAATAATAGAAGTGAGGCATATTGGGCCTTTTTTTATTTGCCAACTTTCGTAGGACAGCGTCAGTAATGTTAAGTAAACTTAATAATCTTTTTTTGTAGCTTCACGCTGTTTCCTGCATATAGCAGGGTAGATAGAACGACCTGAGAACCTAGACACTCCGTTCCCTATTAGAAAGAAACTTTAGTTCTCTACTTTCCGCCGAATTTTAAAGGTATTGCTTGTTGAGTGGCGGATCTACGCCACTCTTCAACGCCGCGTTTTGCCTGGTCACCAGAGCCAAGAAATGTAAATATTACATATTTAATTCCTCTTACTAGTCGAATCCACAACCGTAGCGCCCGCCCGTAACATTCGCCCGTTCGTGGCCATGGGCCACGACGGCTTTTTTACTAAACATTTTTTAAACTGAACTTATGAGTTCAGTTTAAAAAATATGAAAAAGCTTGATTGTAATAATAATATAATAAAGAATACCACACTTGTATACACAATTATTGATAAATTAATTTTTAACAAAAAGAAACCAACTTCAAACAACGAACTAAAAAATAATTTTACGTCAAGTTAAACGTACTTTGATTTTGTTAAACAAAAATAATTAAAAAAGATTTTATAATTTTGAAATCGGTGTCAATCTAATGCTACAATAACCTTACTCCAATATCGAATTACTAAGCCTGTTTGTTTTATTATTATTTTATTAGAAATAAATGTAAAAAGCACGTTTCTTTATTTTACTTTATTTTAAAATAATAATTAAATCACTACAATTTTAGTAAATACCCTTTTACCCAATCCTTTTTAATCAAATCAGCAGCTTTCTCTGCGATCATTATAACAGGTGCGTTAGTGTTACCACGGACAACTGTCGGCATTATAGAGGCATCTACAATACGTAAATACTTTATTCCATAAACTCTTAACCTCTGATCTACTACTGCAGTTTTGTCTCTTGCAGGTCCCATTTTACAAGTTCCTGAAGGATGGAAAATAATAGACGTATATTTATATAAGATGCAAGCAAAGTAATCGTATGATCCCCATAAATGAGTTTCACAGCTTTTAACAGGTTTTTTAACAAAAGATGCACCAATTCTCTTAAAAGCATTAGTATTTTCTAAGCTGACTACAAATCGGAATCCTTCTACCAAAGCGTGAACGTCTTCCTGGACTCTAAAAAATCCTGGATATATTAATGGGTCTTCAAAAATTGGATTTGTTGAATTTAATAAAATACGTCCTCTACTTCTTGGCGTAAGCAACAGAGGCCTAGCTGCAAGACCATTATAAAATGACAATGGGAATATAGTACTTATTGGATAGGTTTGTGGATCCGCGTAATAATCTTCCACATTTCTAGCATCAAAATGAAATTGAATGTCAGGCGCATTTTCTTGTGCATACTTTGTTTTTATAAATGCTACAGCATTCAAAGTACTTGTGGTTGAAAGTGGCCCACTGTTTTCATTTTGGGCTCTATATAATAAGATTTCATTAAGCAATTGCGTGATATTAATATCAGATGAAGTATTTTTTAGTGATATTGTTAGCCCATCTGATGTTGCGTGCTCTTGCAAATTTTCGCCAACATTTAGATCTGCTACTACTGGTATGTTTAAATTTCGTAAATGACGCTTAGGGCCTATACCTGATAGCATAAGCAATTTAGGAGAGTTGATTGCACCTCCACTAACAATAATTTCTTTACTTGAATATACATTATGAAATTGATGATTTTTATAATATGTTACTCCTTGAGCTTGTTTTGTAATGGGATCTATTAAAATTTTAGTAACGAAAGCATTTACAATTATATTTAAATTTGGACGTATATTGCGAATAGGTCGTATGTAAGCTAAATTTGCAGAAAATCTCCTCCCGCCCATTGATGTGGATTGAATTAAATTAGTTCCGAGATTATCGGGTAGTGTTAAATCCTTTTGTGGTAGTCCCTTTTCTTTAAAAGCTTCGATGATTGCTAACGTATTAATGTCAGTGTATGGAAACCTCTCCACATTAAGAGGACCTCCAACGCCGTGGTGCGTCCTGTCGTTAGCCTCTTCATTTCGATTATTTTCAGCTTTCTTAAAATATGGCAATATCTGAAATATATTACGAGTATACAATAAAAATATTATATATTTTACTTTATAAATGTTGTATGTGGTTCAGATATTTCATTTCAAAATGATCTATCTGTACGTTCTTTCTAATACCTCATCGTAACTCCATCCAGTGTTTCCCATTGCGGCCCAGCCGTCATAATCCAGCTTGTGTCCTCTCATATAAACCATATAATTAATAGCACTACTACCTCCCATAGTTCTTCCTCTAGAACATAATTTAAATTTAAGTGTAAATAAAAAAAAACTTAAGCATGTATTCAAACTCGGAGGAATGGACAGGTGCAAACAAAACAATATTTTCACTTCCTCGGTGTGCTTAGACAACACACGGTGTAAGGCTCTGCTGTTACTCAGACAACGGCTCTAAAATAGGAAAAAAGTTAATAGTGAGACGTATTACTGCGGGACTTCCACTAATGCGGGAAAATCCTAACTTCAGAGCAACTACGACTCTTCAACCATACTGTCATAACAAGTATTTTATTTGCAGTTTTACACTTTTTCCGAATAAAGTAGAAAATTTTACAACTAAATTCAATGTAATGTATGTTGGCTGGCAGAACTCAGCGCCACGCTTTGCCAGCGATAAAATTAAAATATTACATATTTCAATCCCTCAGAATTCTGCCCTGGGAATCAAACCTACAACCTGTCGCGACTGTGCCTTGGTGCAAGACAGGCCTATAATAATTTTGTGTGCTTTATTTTACCTCGGCCAAGAACAGCGATTATTTCTATAGCCTCTGCATGTTAATTTTTCTGGTTGTGTATAGTAGTTCCAATCGATACTTGATCTACTTAGAGTTGGTGGAAATGCTGGTACCATTGTTATGTCCGGTTCTTCAGGACCTGCTTCTAGTAAAAGAATCTGTAAAATAAATAAGGTGATAATGTTATATTTGAAATTTATAAAATAAAATAGTAGAAAATGTAACATATATGCACATACGAGTATATCAAAATATTATGTATTTGGAGTTTTTTATATCTTTACGCTTTATATAGAACCTAGCGACCCGCTTGCGGCTTCGCCCGCTTTAACTACTGAATTATTCATGTAATGTACATATGTTTGGAAAACATTTAAGATTACTAATGTGAAAATTATTTAAACCTTAATGCAATCCGCATTTTCGTAGTTCCAATAAGGATGTTCCAATTGTTTAAAAAAACACACTTAAACAAATGACACAAACAACAGAAAACTTTAACGAAAGAAATTATAAACAACAGCACACTTACTATTCTCTTA
>DWMY01001007.1:0-17242 GCA_018249775.1 Heliconius hecalesia formosus | reverse complement strand
GATATTTTATATATAACATTCAAGCACAACAAGCAATAATGCTATATATAGAAAACTCCACGTTAAATAAATTAAATATAAATAAAAAAATACAATAAAGTTTGAGAAACAGAATTTTTTTGTTTACTTTTTTTGTCTTGCCATAATGAATCGAGTATATATATTGCAATTGGCATTACGCTACACATGACTGTCAAAGCGTGAATTGTGGCTAAAATGAAAAGCCAATAATAAGTAAATATTTAGTTAATATTAGATACTTAATGCCTAAAAATAAAGAAAAATATCCTATCAGCTTGACGCTGTATACCGCACGCAGCAGGCAGGGGGAACCTATTGTTAAAACACACCGTTGTTGTTGAGTGGCGGAACTCAACGCCGCGCTCTGCTTCGACACCAAAGCGAAGAAACGAAAATTTAAACTTGAATAACTATTTCATTTCCTTGAGAGGGGATCGAACTTACAATGAGGCTGGCTTCGATTTAAGAATCTTAAAAATATAATTAAACATAAGTGAGTTATCTACCTTATGGTCTTTGTTGTCGCTATAAAAAAGGAAACTGCAAATACGCTGTGTGTTTTTTAAAATTGGCTAGGTATGCTGATATTATCTAGGCTGTGTTGAATATTGAATATAAATATGCGTGTCTTGATTCACAGATTTTCTTTTGTTGTATGTACTTAAATTATTCATATATATTTTTTGTATATCATTAAGCTAGCACAAATTAAAAAATAGGACTACTTCTATTAATTATTATTTGATATATTATTAAATACTATTGAATTTATATTATTAATTTATTATTTATAGACATTTTTTATTGTGCTTTTTAATAATCGTAAGGGATAGGACAAGTTAGTTCTTAAGAATATTGTGAAGCACTACCAAAAAAATATTTATAAAAATCTGCTTAAAGTATATCACATCCAGAGTTATTTTGTAGCCATTTAATGGCTTATACAAAAATATATAAATCGCTGATATTTTCCAGTACTTTTCAGTTCCTTACAAAACCAAACCAATTTGTTAACGAAGACTACGTATTCGATAACTATAAACAACTAAGTATAAAAAAACAGTAGGTCAGCTTATCATTCCCGATAAAGGCGTTACAATATTTTTTGTGAGAAAAATATTTTAATTTATTTATGCTTACATATTATAGGTACATAATGAGGAAATAAACACTTTCATTCACAGAATGAATTATCATTACATAGCAATGATATTGACTAAATTGTTTGTTTGTTTATTTATAGTAAATGCATAATGTTGTGTTATACAATACCCCACTTACGTGTCTTACTAATTGATTACTCACACAAATGGACGCTTTAAAATTATTTATTTTAAGTTTGATAGTTATCCTATCGATTTCGCAGATTTTAATATTCTCCATCATCCTCTGTAGACAGAGGATTGAACCCACAACTTTTGCCACTATCCACGACAGCCTCAATAAATATTTAACAAACAAAACAATATTCATTAGTAATACATAATTAATATTACCTTCACTAATTACAACATGAATGTCACCCTAATTACTATCAGGCTCTAAGGAAACGAGCACTCCAAATGAAGTGGGATGTCAGTCGAGTGTACTTTGGTCAGTAAGGTCCACTATCGGTGAGGAGACGGGATGGCCGCGAACTTCTACTTAAACAGTAAACACATTTCTTTATCAGTAGCGCTGTTAGAACCGACCTCAAAGACACTGGCAGGTGAAAGCCTCAGACGCGTACTTCGCCTCATGTTATTAGCACGTCAGGCTATAAGGTGGCCGGCTGTCGTTTTCGGTTCGATTATAGTGGATAAATAAACAAATACAGACGCGTAAGCGCGGGCGCATCGGGTCGCGTCATATCAAGTCGAGCGAGTCGGCCGAAGCTGGTCGTCTGATAGTGTAGTGCGGAGGCGCGGGACCGGCGCCGGCGCACCGGCCGCTCTCACCTCAGTACGATGGCTGTGTTAGCAACGTGCGCCGTGATTCTCTTGGCGGTGGGCGCGCTCGCCAACGATTTGCAAGTACTGGATGCCAGTACAAACAGCACTTTACCTGCAGAACAATATTTCATTGACAAGATATTCGACAAGTATGGGGACAAAGGTGTCATCACGTTTGAAGTAAGTACATTTTGTTATTATTTTTATCACTTAATATTGGTAATAGGTATACATAGTTTTTTAAAATAAAACATTTTTAACGTAGGTGCTTATTTTTGTGGTTTTAATTTTATATTTACTCTTTTTACATAGCAAAATTTCTAATATCTCTATAATGTAAGAAATACGATTCCTACACTCGTCTATTCAAGCTCAACGGAAAATTTCTAAAATAATTTTCTAAGGCGCCTTTCCCTATTTCGTTAACGGAAGTTCATCGAACTTAAATGTTACTACATAAATCGATTGGTTATCTTAATCGAAAAACTCCTATCTCTTTAAGTATAATCTAATAAGAACATGCTTAGCTTCCTTGTAATAAATATATTAACGTGTTTGTTAATCGATTTGTGTTAGACATACGCATTAGAAAACCGCACATATAATATACAGCTATTATACTAATCTTACTTATAAAATATTAATAGATCATTCCAAATATTTTTTGTACTTAAAAACGTATACTGCATTTTCATATGATAGTTACCTATTTTCTTTAAGTTCGATTTTTCATTATCTTTCTAGGGGGCAGAATACAGCGGCAAGTTTTCCTCCTAAATTTTATATTATAGCTACATATATACTTATATATGCATATATTAATGCAAGAATATCTAAATTCATTTCAAAACCAGTAATTGATATGCGATATCATATTTAAATTCAACATTAATTTTTTTTTTCAGTTATTTTAATTTTCTCGGTGTATAAATCCCAATACGAATTCTGACTACATATTCAGATTCATTCCTGAACTTATAAAAATAGAGAATAAATCATAGAGAATTTAGAAATTTAATCTATGATAAAAGGTATTTCAAAACAAATAATACCAAAAAAGTATATTACTTTATAATAATGACAGAAGTTCCAAATGTGCTATCCTCGGGCACTTACTAAGACTGAAGACTTTAATTTATAACTTCTAATACCTTATTTACATAATGTATAACAAGTATGTTTTTAACAAATGGTTGATATTATCAAACATCTCAATCTTTTTGTTATGCTGGTTCAATTGTCAGTCAAATATAAAAGGCCATACGAACGTACGGTACCTATAGTGTCCACTAGGACTAGATAGATAGAGGAAAGGGAAACTGCAAATTTAAATCCAAGCAGGATGAATGCAGCATGGCTAATAATCTTAAGTACCTAGCTCTTAAAATCTCACTCACTCAATGGTTTGATTGTTTTTATCATTCACATATTTTTACAATTAGATATATGTTGATTGATTGATTTCTTAATTTATGGCGTTTCGAGCGTGCGTTGTGTGTATGGAAAACACACGAAGGAAATTGACCGGTAAAAGGAAAAAAAACAATACACAATTATAGAATACATGTAAAAAAAAGAGATCCAGTTAAAGTACAGCCTTCACCTAGAACAAAACAAATATATATTTACAATATATAAACAACATATTAGGTTAGTAATAGATAATATTTTACATGGGTGTTAGAGAGTTGTTTAATTTTATTGTGTTGACATTTACTACTTGTATAAATTCGATTTGTGAATAATTTTAATATCCTAAATCAATAAAAATATTATTTAACATCAATGTATCAAAATATATTATTTCCTAGAAATTTTACATTATTGTCAATTTCAATAAATCACAATCACATTATATATAATATATGAAAAGTGAGACAATTAAGTGCAAAACAATGAATCACGTAGCTCCATTGCATGCGTAAGTCTTAAGCTTTCTAGTTTATGAGATTTTTCCTATAGATCACCATATAATCGAACTTTCTAAATAATACAAAAGCGTGAGTGATGATATAAAAAAATAAAATTTACCACATTATTAAAAAAGTTATTTCGATGCCGTGAACTTATAAAATAGAATTAGAACTTTTCACCCGTTGCTTGAAACAAGCTGTATTAGTTTTAAGTGAAGAAGAAATTTAATTGAAATCTAAAAAATACTTCTAATGTGAATGACTTTACTATTTGTTTCTCAATTTAAAATTCGCGACGTGACATCGCTAGAATATCTAAAAATACTACGTTATACATTCGTTGTAACGACGTTATGCCCACACACACACACACTGCCCAACATTATTAACGGGACTTATATAACAACATACGGCGTAAAAAAATCGTTAAATTTATTTACGCATAAAAATAACACAGTCTTGCCAATGGTAACTAAATGTTTTGCTAGCATTCAGATCATTTTCATAATTTACTATAGATATATGTATATAAAAAAAAATGTTGAATGGCGTCTTTATTAAAAAATATATGGGTATTTTGTTACCTTTGTATTAAGACGTTGTTTACGTATACGCTTAATAAATAAAAATGTTTGTTGTCATGTTTAATTTAATAGCAACATTAATACTATACAGGAGGTGGTATTATGTAGGCACCTAACTATATTATAACACTCCATATTTACAATGGCAACAGGTGTACACTGTATTTGTAGCGCCTTTTTTTTAATTTCTATACTTTTAGCTAGAGCATTGTTCTCGATAGAAAGTAATATAGATAAGTAGGAATACGTGTATATGGTATAAAAATAACGCGATTATAATAAATTAAATATTATATGTATTAAATTTTATATAATACATTAATTTTTAAAGAATTTGAACTTTACATACACTACTAAACATACAACTATTTATATTTTAAAAATCTAATAATAACATCTGTTTTGAGCAATATGTGAACACTCTCACTTGTGGAATTCATATATAAAAACTTTCCCTTTTATGTAGGTCAGTGCTTTTTAGAATAAACAGTTGTTGTGAATAGAATTAAATGAAAATAAATAATCAAAACTGAAATATTATTACGTGTATTTATATATGTCGGCATGTTCGTATTCTTGTAAAAATAATAAAACTGTATCTATTATTTTTTTAAATTGGTGTTGCAAATTGTAGAGCTGGAGATAGACCGAGTCAGACTTTCCTAGATGATGGTTGTAGTAATTTTCATAATGTGATATTGATTAATAAGATTTGCTTCGCATTAATTACACAAGCAATATTCGTCAATAGGATAAAAGTAACTTATACCACAAATATAATTTCGATTTAACAAAGTTTTTCTTATGTAAAAATTGTATTATTAAAACTAATTAACTATTGTAAAAAAACTAAATAAATTTACATACTATGTTCATCAATTTTTTTGCTAAAGGACGCTTCCATTTAATAATCTTGATACATATATTTTTTATTAGCTTCACGTTTCGTCTCTATCGGGGCAGCCTGCATACCTCTTTGGCCTCAACTTCCATCTGCCTTCATTTCCATCTACATAAAGAGGTAGATGCACATCATCCGGGAGATCGTCATACTTTTTATGTGAATTGGTCACATCAGCGATATTGTGTTCGCAAAGGTCAAACGAAACACCTAAGCATTCGAATCGTTTTTTTTTTCATTCTCAATCTGATATCATCGCTAGTAAAGCCAAAAGTGTAGATACCTAACATTTCACCATCTTATGAATGTAACTAATGCACCGTTTTTTTTTATTTTGACGTTCCGCTGATCTTGCATCCTGCTATTCGTTTTCTGACGATATAAAGGGCACAGCATCATTTGCGTACAAAAGGCGATTTACCTTCAGGTCAATAACTTCCACTTTCATGTCAATTTCATTCACTTCTCGGAGGTGCCTTAGATCCAAATACAAATTGCGACCCTATAAAACGTCAACGTTTTTTCAAGTCCTCCAATTCACAAAAATTTTTTGTTACACGACCAATAATTTTTCCGTGATCATGCAGAGGGAAAAAATCTTCTTGATCTTATCGCATCTTCTTCTAGGCATAAAACTGTAACTTTATTGACTCCAATCGATGGTATTAAAGAGATGCAGTTTTAAATCTCGCCTCGTTTAAAATTTGTACGAAATAGCAATAAATATTGTTCCTAAGTCAGTAGAATATAGAGCAGGCACCGGTTATCAAGAAGGTTGTATATGACAAAGCGCAGCGTTGAGTTCCGCCGAAATCTTGAGAACGGAGTTACTTAACAGTTTACACTTAACACCAGGTCCAATCTACCTATATGTGAAATACAGTATATTGCTAAAAAAAACAACACTTTTTTAAACAAAGATATTTTTTAAACAATCTGATTAAAAACGAAAACAAATTTAATTTTATCTTTATGATGACAGTTTGATATCAAGGAAGTCAATATATGAAATAAGCAGAATTGTAAAAGTTAAATAGACTAAACAATTTGCATATGAGGTAAAATCAACTATAAAGATAAATAGTGATATGGCTGCAAAGTGTTTAATTTGTAAACAATTGTTAGTATTTGATTAATTAGATACTGTTACGCGTTTTAGTCAATAATCTATTGATAACTAATTATCATCAATTAAACCTATAAACATAAGGAAGATACTACAATTGACAATTTCACAATATAGAAAAAGAAATAGATACTTGTCTTTACTACTAAGTAGGATTACTATAGTAAGAAATATGATCAAAAAAAAAATAATTTCTCACATAGAATGTTCAACATATAATATTTATTATAGAAATTATGAATAAGAAAGTAATAAAGATAATTTAATAATTTGTAATTAAAGGTATTCTTTGAAAATTGTTTTAAAAATAAAAAAATATATAATTTTATATTCTTCAAATGGCCACAAACGGAACAGTATTAGTTACAGTATTAGTTATTTATTGTTCTATGGAGCCATCAACCACCATTTTTGTGATGATTGTCACATTTATGTCACATTTGCACCGCGTTTTCGTTGATTTTGTTTCCCTTAATATGATGTGTTACCACCAAACGTAACTTTAGAGTGTACTAAACGATATTTTTTTTATACACTATATACTAGCAATGACTTAAAGTAGGCCATATCGTAACGTAAAGTCGTAGTTTCTCTAAAATGTAGTATTTAATCTATATGTTACTACAACTTTACGTTTACAGTTTAAACGCTTAAGACAAATATTTTTATTTATTTTGCCAATTAAATAAAATTCAGATGATATTTGAAAATTATTTTATTTTATTGTTTTGAGAATGGAGATTTCAGACATTTATTTAGTTCTTTTATTTCTGTCTTAAACATATTAAAGGCTCGAAGGAATATTATTATATATTTTATATCATATCTTCTATATTCTTTTTCTAAAAATGTTAAATTAATATCGTAAAATGATCTAAAACATAAATCAGCTTCACGCTGCATCCTGCACACAGCAGGGTAGGCAGAGGGAACCTAGTGCTAAGATACTCCATTCCCCATTTTGTGTAAAATTCTGGAGGCATGGCGGGTTGAGTGGCAAAATTCAACGCAATTATTATTACTCTTTGCCTCGAGACCAGAGCGAAGAAATGAAAATATACATTTAGATAAATATTTCGTTTCCTCGAGTGGGGATCGAATCCACTAGATTTGTTTTTTAAAATTGGTTTGTTTTTAATTACGCATTACATACGCATCACAAAGTTAAAATAGGTATTTAAATCATTTTTTACTTTTGCTTAAAATAAAAAGTAACTTTATTTTGTCTTTGTAAATGTAACTAATGCTCTTTGGCTACACCAATTATTTTTTTATGGTTACTTTTAGAAAAAATACTGAAAACGAAAACATAATATAATAAATGAATATACCTACAACTAATTATGGGTCTAAAAATTGCCTTTATGTAATATTATTTATTATTTTATTACATTACAGCGTAGAAGAATAAAAAATATTATAAAATAACATGAGTAATTTATATTTGTATTGATGAAAAGACTTAATTTTACAGGGTTTCGAGCATCTGCTGGACAGTCTCGGTTTAGGTGGACGGGTCTTTAATTCACCACACGATATTGCCCTTCACAAGATAAATGGCTCCTTTCAACAACTGCATGATACGGCCCACCGGCACAAAAGATCACCGACATCTAGTAAGCACTACCATTATTACTGTTAATAATTAAATACATGTCTTAGCATCCGGTTGCTTTCTATGATTTGGCCTGCTCATGATAGGGCATCTCGTTTGAAATCTCTTTATATAATAATATATATAGAAAAGTCAGTTCTGTACATGAAAGATATAAAAAAATAGGTCGGAAGACATATTGATTGTAGAAGCTAATATAAAATAAAATCGGTTAAGTACGATTCGAACCGGGGCTTCCGTTAATTTCAAAATTCTAGGTCAACATCAAGGTAGGGTCAGAGTCTTATAAAAAATTACAAACTTAAGTGAGTGCTTTTGAGCAATTTTTTTCTATGAAATTTTGCTTTTCTTTTAAATATTGACTTTTCTTTTTGACTTAGAGATTATTTTTTGTATGCTTCAAGAGACCATAGCCATACCTGAATATTTGATATAAATTTCAGCTTGATACCTGCATCTGATCTCGTGATAAATGATCTTGACAGACGGACAGACAGACAACAAAGTGATCCTATAAGGGTACCGTTTTTACCTTTTGGGAGACGGAACTCTAAAAATTCACTTTATTAATATAAAGCATTAGATTTAATAAAATAAACACTTTTACAATATAATTTTATCTAGTCATATAGATAAAATTGTACATAAAATTAAACTAATAAATAGTCCTAGACTTTTTTTTTGGTCAATAGTTAGTCACACCGAAAGGCGGAAAAACCTCGTGCGAAATGAAAGCTTGGATTTTACTGAATGAAGTTTGTAGAGTCCTTCAGCCTTAATGAATATTGTGACGGGTTCCACTAAACATTGACCTTCACGGTACTCGACCACAGCAGCTATTGTTTCATACTGTCACAATTTTTGCCAGATTGTAACACTCCGTTAGACTACAAGTTGCATCACTTGTAGTACTATAACCATTCGTAGATATATTTTTAAATCAGCTTCACGCTGTATCCCGCACACAGCAGAGAAGGCAGAGGGAACCTAGTGTTAAGACACTCCGTTCCCCACTTTCTGCCGAATTCTGGAGGCATTGAGTGTTGAGTGGCAGAACTCAACGCCGCGCTTAGCCTCGACACCAGAGCGAAGAAATGGAAATATAAACTTAAGTAAATATTTACTACTAGGTTCTCCTCGAGTGGGGATCGAACCCTCAACCAGTCGGTTTTACAGTCACACCTCGTGCCGTTGCGCCACGACTGGCCTCAATGGCCTAATTTATAATTAACAATTTACAAAACCTGTGGAACTTTGGATTTGTATAAAAAAAAATAATAGAAAAAAATACGCTGCGCTACGACTGGCCTCATTAGATGTATTTTTAAAGAGTTATTTTTCTATTTTAACGTTATAATTTACATAGAATTATATATTAGAAAACAATAATGAATAAAATCCTTCATGGAAAATTCTTCAAGGACTAGTGTTAAATTCGATTCACGCAAAAAACTTCGCAGATCATGTTTTTTTATATTAAACCAACTACTATTGCTTGTTTATTTTTGCTGTGACCAATCTCTATTGATTGCCTCTCGTCCTCGATGACGGTCGATGATCTAAGTATTTTGTATCCACTTATAGTTATAGACTTTTATTACCTGTACTCTTTTGTAATAATCCTAAATCGCAAAATATTTAAACAATAGTTAATGATATATTATTATTTTATATTAAGTATTCAGTGTTTGGAACATAAATTCAATTCTATATTCATAGCACGAGATAGGTAGATTGCTAACGCGCAACGAGACTTAAAAGCGCGTTCCTTATTTACGGTCTCGCTATTATCCTATTACACTCCTGTAGTAACGTTCCCGCTTATTGTACGTCGACCCCAGTCTTCATTCATACATCCTTGAATTATATCAACCTCATTAATTTAAATATTTCCGTTTTATTTTACATTATATATAATAAAATATTTTCTTTCTCTTTTACAGAATCTCCCATATTGAACAAATCATGCCTATCCCCAAAAGAAATTTTGGAAGTTTATGGAATGGAGAACGAACCAGGCATTATAACAATCAAGCCGAAAACCTTTTTAGAAATGTGCCCTGCTCTTGTATACCAGTTAGATCAGAGATCATGTTACAAAACAGATGCACCGTCACCTAAACTCAGTCGGCTATGGAGTACGTACAACATTCTTATTCACACATACTTAAAAATAATTATGAATTAACTGAAAATGTACTAATAATTGTATTTTTTGGTTTCAGCGTGGATATATGCGACGTTAAGTATACTTGTAATAAGTGCAACCGGATTATTAGGGGTGGCTATAGTACCGATGTTAAAATCAGTTATCTTTAGCTACGTTATACATTTTCTTGTCGCGGTGGCGGTCGGAACTTTATGTGGTGACGCATTATTACATCTGATGCCTCACGCACTCAGGTCACACGGAGCACCAAACGAACCCACAGAGGAGACTGAAGTAATACTTAAATGTAGTGTGACCTTCTTGACTATTTTAATTTTTTATACAGTGGAGGCCATAATGCAAACGCTGAACGGAGGCCATTCACATTCTCATGACGCACCGAGCATATCAGTTGAAGAAATGAAAGTAGGATCTGCTAAGCAGATCGAACCGATAGAACTTGGGGCTATGATGCCGGGCTCGCCGCCGCCGCCCGTCGAACGGCCGATGACATCAACAGCGCTCATGGTTATTGTGGGTGACGGCCTACATAATTTGACCGACGGGTTGGCTATCGGGGCGGCGTTCAGTGGTGACCCGGTAACTGGCTTTGCCACGGCGTTAGCTGTATTCTGTCACGAGCTACCACACGAGTTAGGTGATTTCGCCGTGCTCTTGCGTTCTGGCATGAGTATTAAACGTGCCTTGTATTACAATTTACTTTCGTCAGCCCTCAGCTTTATGGGCATGGCGGGTGGTATATGGCTGGCGGAAGATCACGAATCTGCATCACAGTGGATATATGCCGCAACGGCGGGAACATTTTTCTATATTGCATTAGCAGATTTAGTACCTGAAATAAACGAAAACAATAAAGGAAAAAGCATCCATTTATTCCTTGCAGTACTTGGATTCTTAACGGGTGGCATTATTATGCTCTTGATAGCGCTTCACGAGGACTCGATTCAATACCTTTTTAGAAATGCGGAACAATGAAAATATAAATAACAATACGTACTGTATTATGTGATAATTAACGGTACCTTACTCACGGTTGTTGAAATTATACTTCGTAGTTCATAAGTAGCTGTAATTATATCAATAGTTATAAGCGTTATGTGAAATTAAACTTAAAAAATTAACTGCTCAATAAGTTAAGTAAGACTATAATAAACAATAAAAATATAAAAAAAAAACATTATACATTCCGTTCACCTTTGAACTATTTACACATTGTTGGAAATTGCACAATTTGTTGGTTTATTGAAGTTCCTACTGCCTATTAATATTAAATAATACCAAAATGTTTTATTAAGTGTTAAGTTTAAATTTATTGAACACAACACTATTGTCAGTATTTTATGCTTAATATGTACATCTATTAGGGCCCTTTGTATAAGATAGATAAGTTTATGCAATCTTACAATAGTAATTTTAAAAGGAGATCATTATAATACAATTTGTAAATATTAGTGTTGTGTATAAGAATAAAATTGAAAAACTAGCTTTAAGTTTGTTTGTGTGTTGAAAAACAAAGATACATTTTTTTGATACATTTGTTTTTAATATTTTATGCATGACAGAATTTAATAAATACATATTTAATAAATACCTATGAACTTGACTTTCATTGTTCACATATTTCGAAAAATTTTGAAGATAGAGTACCGTACATTATTTTAAGCACCGATATAAAATACTAATCTACTTATCATGAATAAGTTGTACGCATCGGTAAGTACAATTTATGGATAGCAATGAAAATATTTTGGTATAATCAGATATTTTATATACTACTACTACTACTACTACTACTACTAGCTTTACGCTTTATCCCTAGCGAGGTATTCAGAGAGAACGGAGCGCCAAACGCTACGGTGTCTGCATACCTCGCTCTTTCGCCTCGGCCACTGTCATCAACCTCTTGATACATCCTCGGGGGGTCCTCATACTTTTTACGTTACCTTCCTCCAGTATCTTTGATACTCTGTTTTTAGAAGGTCAACCGAGTTCTCCCCCTAACACTCTGACCACTTCACTTTTCCATCATAAATCTGTTTTGCCATTCTTTCATCACTCATTCGTTCGACGTGCCCAAACCAGCTAAGCACGTACTTTTTAATTCATATTTTATACAATTTTATTATTTTTAGGGTGAATAGAAAAGCGAAAGAAGTAAATAATTGACACTCGATATAGAGGTAGTAAAAATGTACTATTTAATGACGGAAATAAGAAATGTTTTCTTTGCCCTTAAGGGGGCCCTTGACTAATGAATTATTTTGAACATGGTTAATTTACGTAATTTATTTTTCATTTTATATGTCCGTTGAACGAAAATAATTGTCATTTATTGAAATCAATATGTAAACTCAAATTTCGACTTAATTACAGGTAAATAATATCTAGTACTTGTGTACCTATTTATAATAATATTGTAAGTGGAGAAAGAGTGTATTGTGTCCCTGAGCTACGACTGGCCTTAAATTTTATGTATATTAATATGATAATTATGAATAACTCCTTAATATTATATATAAACTTTTGTTGATTATAAATTATATTTTATTTTTAGTAACAATTCTTGAATAAGTACTTAAGAATTTTGTGTTTGTACATTATTAGTGTCATTATTTAATTTTACAAAGGAACACAGTTTTATGATATTTTCTGTAAATCGAAAATCATAATGCTTACAAAATATAATCTATATTTTAATATACATATATGTTTTCAAAAGAGTGGTAGCCTTAAAACGTTAGTATTTTTTTCCTATTCACTCCATTTGGCATGTCTATTGACCCCACACCATGTTTAAATAGAAATCAATTATATTATTGTATTTCATAATAAACTACGATCATGATAACACTTTTTGCAGCGTACTACATATAAGCCTACTGGTTTATTAAATTATTTATATTGAAGTTTGAGTTAATACTTTAACTCAAAATTCAATATAAGTTGTTGTTATATTAAAAAACTTGAAACATTGTACAAATGAAAAAAGACAAAAAATAATTCTATTGATCCTATTTTACGGTACTTTTTTCCAAAAATCTTATCTCACAAATTATACCAGAATGACATCATCTTAATGTCAATTAGCAACACTGTTTTCGATTTATCAATGTCAATTGGAAATGACATTGTTTCTCAGGGTTATATCATGATTGTAAAAAGATAAATCAGCAGATATTTTATAACTAAAATATCTTTAAATATTTTTATACCAATACCTAAATTTGCTAAGAATCCATTAATAATAACATAAATACTCGCTTACATTTGATGGTACTTTTAATGAATACAATGTTGAAGGGACTGGTAAGTAAATAAATTGGCTATATAGTATTATCATTAAAAAATTTAAAGTACATTAACTATATATTACTTACATATAACTTTAACATAAATTATTACTTATTTTTTCTAATTTTCACTAGTATAAGTCGATATGTATGAGTCGATACGCAAATTATTAGTTTCATCATTTCAGTGGAAACCATACTCATTATTACCTTATTATTATATTATTACTTCTATAATCTGAGGTCGCTTTATATTTTTATGAAAAAATTAATTTATTCACATTCTATATAATAATAGAATGTTTTTATATTTTCTATTTCTGAAAGTCTCAAACTTTGTTAAACATACATATTAATTAAGACAATTTATATAAAATTATATTTTATTACTATAAAATGCCAACAATGTGAAATAATTATTGCCATCTAAAATTGTACAAAAAATTTGAATATGGAAGATCATTTTGTCAGATGTCAAATTATAATTTATTTTATGACTATACAACTTCTAAATTTACAATCATGAAATTTTATACATGTATATTGTACAAAGTAAGGGACTACATATAAATATGCCTAAATAGCCTTACTAACATTTTGGTTTCAAAAACCCCATCAATATGGGATGTTTTATGTCACTTTTGAAAACTGGTGTAAGTATTTGCAGAATCATAAAATTTTATAATATGTTCATTGACACTAATTTCTTATATTTTTTAGCTTATTTTTGGTACTGGAGTCTATACTGGGGTGTATATAGCACAAAATTATCAGGTAGGAATGTGTTATTTTAATTCTTACAAGACAAGAATATTTAACATTTAAATACAAAGTTGAGGCTATTGTGGCACAGTGGGACTGCATTCAAGTCAATTTTAATTAATGGTTGTGGATTTGCCCCTACTGGGGGAATGATGCTTATATATATAAGTTATCTTAATTTCTCTACACTGCTATAAAATGTAAGTTGAATAACATTATATAGTACAAGGAGAATGCAGGGACCAGTGCCTTAGCAATAGGTTTATCTTTGCCTACCCAACGGTGCGGGAAATAGCATAGCAGTACATTACAAACCTTATTTTGACTGTTGGTGTAAAAGTTGTAGGCAAATATATTTTTTAAACAGGTCTGCTTCATTGGTATTCAATCTATTTCAAAACTTGTAGTGTGGAGTTGAGTTCTTGCAACAAAGGCTATTATATGAAGTCGATATCTACCAACTATTCCAAATTTAAAATACCAATTGGTGTCCAAATTTAAAATACCTATTGAACCAGTGGGTCAATAGTTGATATTGTAGACTAAAAAATAAAAAATGTTAAATAATGTATAATGCAATGCTCCTGGCTCAAACATTTGATATTATCATTTGTTTTTATAAATTTTTCTTTATTTTTTAATGCAGGCTGCTGTTGATCTAGTTTGTAGGAAATCAACTCAGGCATGTGATCAAGCCTTGGATAAAAAGAAATGGTTTGTGTTTTTGTTTTTTTGTACATTAGTAGTTTGGACCAGGAATTTATTGCATACTTCATTATGTTGTGCAAGATACATTTATTTAATGTTTTAGAAATTTTTTAAAGTTCAATACATTTATTATATTAAGAATTTTCTTTTTTTCAGATAGAAAAAGTAGAAGATCCAAAGGTTTTATTTGAAAAAGCACAAGCTTTTATTAAAGCAAAATTAGATGAAATGAATGATAGCAAAAAAGGAGGGAAGGATTGAAATATGTATTCATTAATGGATTTGTCAACTTTTATTTCCTGTACATAATGTGTTAAACTGATTGATTATAATAAATAGTAGCTATTAAAAATAATCTATATGTTTATAGCATAGATATTCCTCCACCCACATATTCAGCCCTGATTATAGGTTCTTCAAAAGCTAACCAATCGCTAGAATGTGTAGGTAACAATCCCATACTTTGGCATTTGTAAAGGGCTAAAAATATATTGACTAGGTTTCCTATTATGTACATAAATTTCTGGCCTATTGTTTGGGTACCTTCTACCATCTTGAATGTGCTTTGTGTAGAAAATAGTGCTTTTACTGGTCTCACAATTAACATGCCTACCATCATGATAGGAAATATAGATATTGAATTTCCTGCCATGTACATTATAAACAAATTCATTGGGACTTGTTTTAGTGGTCCAAGAGCAACATCCCAAAGCTTTTTGATTAAGAGTAAATTTGAATCACTGTCTTTTGAGGATTCTGTATAGTTTGCATTAGCAGATTGACTAAACCCAGGAGGTGATGGTATCTCAGTTGATTGCAGTTTATTTCTGAAATAATAAAAGTAAGCTATTACATGAAGGACTTTGTCATGTGAGTCTCACTTCGATAAATGTACTTACTTTTGATTAAAATCTAAAGCCCACTTAAACTTTTTATTCGACTTTATTTGAGACATTTTGTGTTCTTTAAATATAGGTTTAGCCTGCAATACCAACAACTTTACGTATAAATTACAAATACTAGAGGAAAATCAATTATAACTGAACAGTCAAGCATTTATTAGAATGACTTCGACATTTGACCACAGACTTTTATAAACTTTACACTGTACTATAGATAATAAATACATTTTACTAAGAGATAATAACTATAAATTTTTAATATGGTATGAATAATTATATTTTCTTTTGTATGTTATTTTTCTTGTCGTTTTTTATATATTTTTTATTGGAAAAAATTATGATATTTTTCGAATAAATCATAACCGTTAAGGATGTAATCGTTCAAAAATGCTTTAAAAAAATATTTCTAAATGCTTATAAAACACGTATTACAACACGATATCGTTGATATTTTTTACCAAAGACAAAAAATAAATGTTTGTTGCTATTTTAAATGAAATCATGATAAAAACAATTACATTAATGCATCCAGTGCAGTTTTGCTTATTATTATACATTCTAGATCAATAACCAAACAAATTAAAGCTTTTTAAAATCTCTGATATGTGCATATTAAAAGTACGCTTAAAATAAAACTAATCCATACCTATATTATAAATTCGAAAGTAACTCTGTCTGTCTGTCTGTCTGTCTTTTACGCAATCAGGGCCAAACCGCTTATTCAATTGTGATAAAATACTCATATCGAGATACTTGAGGGTCTTTGGATGAACATAGGTTACTTTTTTTTCTCATATTTGTAATATTGTCGATATATACTTATATATTAAAATACTTTTTAATTTGACAGGCAATTTATTCGGCCATGTTAATAACAACCGACCGTTGCTAAGCAACGGTTCGCAAAGTTTATTTGTTGTTATAAGAGAACGTCACCCAAACTGAGCTTGCTTAACGCATACGCGTGCGCCGACTCCACCTTATGAGAAACATAAAAACAATGTTTTACAAAAATATTGTCCTTTAAAAAATGTTTAAAAAAGTCCGCGATACATATACCATGTTTATCTCTGAAGGTTGAGCAATAGTAACCATTTTAATTGATTTACTTTATATTTATCGGGTTTTTGTTGTATATATTTTCTATAATTTGATATTGATCCTTATGAAAATGAATATAATAGGCACTTTAAGCATTTCATCTAGATTGAAATTATAGTTTACTGTATAACATTCTAATAAATAATTAAGGAGATGTCACTGATTCGAAATGACCTAGCCTACGAGCGGCATAGTATGACCGACGCGAACGGGCAGAT